>JARQOC010000003.1:32204384-32365597 GCA_033576535.1 Allobates femoralis
TTGCTCCAGTTTTGATATCCTTTTCCTTTTTTATTGTTTCTTTTGGTCACATTTCTACATTTCTATTTTTTGTTGTTTTTTTTTGCCTTCTTTTTGCTGCTTTTTTTTGTGTTTGCAGATTTTTTATTAAATTATAGCGCATTTGGCTGATTTCTTTTTGTTGTATTTTTTTGCAGTTTTTTTTTGTCTTTTGTCTACAGGTTCTGCTTAATAAAGTTTGTTTTATCCACCACAAAAGCAGCAAACCCGCAGCGGTTGCATTTTTTCAGCTTTTTGCACTTTCTACACTGCAGAATCACTGAAATAATTGGCACGCGGCTTCATTTAAAAAACGCAGCAGTTTTCCATTTCCGTCAGGAAGATAAAATGAACGGTGTCAGGAGATTTCTGGGATCTCGAGTTTTATTGGTTCTGTGAATAGCAGGAATGACCCCCTCCACCCTGGTGAATCCGACAGGGGGCTCATATTAGTGTCACAGCGGTGTAACCCTGAGTAAATGTATCAGACACCCTTCACACCCTGCATTCATAAATGATACCTACAGCAATGCCATAATAAGCCACTAGGGGGAGCTCATCACACACAAACTTATAGGAGATTAAGATATTCACCCCCCCCCCCCACACACACACTTGGGCACCTGAGGTCTGACTTGGCAGTGGACGGAGCCCGGGGTACAGTGGCCCCCTCCGATATGTATTAATGCATTTGATAGGTTTAGATAGTGGGGTCAGAGCCTCAGTTATGAGGTAGCACTAAAGTGGGGAGTTCTCCTGCAGAGTGCGGCTGACTTTCTGTGCATCCAGACTCCTCGTACACAGTGGAGGTCTGCGGGGACCCCGTTGGGCGCAGTGGAGGTCTGCGGGGACCCCCTTGGGCGCAGTGGAGGTCTGCGGGGACCCCCTTGGGCGCAGGGGAGGTCTGCGGGGACCCCCTTGGGCGCAGGGGAGGTCTGCGGGGACCCCCTTGGGCGCAGGGGAGGTCTGCGGGGACCCCCTTGGGCGCAGGGGAGGTCTGCGGGGACCCCCTTGGGCGCAGGGGAGGTCTGCGGGGACCCCCTTGGGCGCAGGGGAGGTCTGCGGGGACCCCCTTGGGCGCAGGGGAGGTCTGCGGGGACCCCCTTGGGCGCAGGGGAGGTCTGCGGGGACCCCCTTGGGCGCAGGGGAGGTCTGCGGGGACCCCCTTGGGCGCAGGGGAGGTCTGCGGGGACCCCCTTGGGCGCAGGGGAGGTCTGCGGGGACCCCCTTGGGCGCAGGGGAGGTCTGCGGGGACCCCCTTGGGCGCAGGGGAGGTCTGCGGGGTCCCCCTTGGGCGCAGGGGAGGTCTGCGGGGACCCCCTTGGGCGCAGGGGAGGTCTGCGGGGACCCCCTTGGATGCAGTGCTCAGCAGCAGCTGCGGCGTCTTGACAGTTTGCCCCATTTTTCCGTAAATAGTTTATTTAATGCACACATGTTGTCATCAATTAACTTTAATTTTCTTCTTTCCCTCTTTGTCAGCAATGATGGAAGAAGAGGATGAAGATGACGATTCCTCTCCGGCTGCTCAATCCTCGGGGAAGATCGGAGCCAAGAAACAGAAGAAGCTGGAGGAGAAACAAGCGAGGAAAGCCCAGCGAGAGGTAAGAGGACGGGGCGCCTCTGTGCTCTGGGGGTAGGGATCACCCGGGGTTTATACCCGAAAATGTTTCACTGTTTAATTTTTTTTTTTAAGGCAGAAGAAGCCGAAAGAGAAGAAAGGAAGAAACAGGAAATGAAGAGGGAAGAAGAGCGACGCAAAGACGATGAGCGGGTCCGGGAGGAGGAGGAGAAGCAGGTGAGCGTTACTGCAGGAAGACTTATATGTAGAATACAATTTGCTAAAATACCGTAATAATTCATATACAGTTATCTGACATCGCAAAAATACTGCAAAATGAAATTTTTAAAGCAATTAATTTTTTCTTTCTCCACTGCACACGCTACACACTACACACTACACGCTGCACACGCTGCACACGCTGCACACGCCGCGCACTCTACACTCTGCACACACTACTCTCTGCACACTCTGTACACGCTGCACACACTACACTCTGCACATACTGCACAAACTACACTCTGCACACACTACACTCTGCACACTCTTCCCACAACGACACTCACTACACACACTACACTCTGCACACACTACACACACTACACACACTACACACACTACACTCTGCACACACTACCCTCTGCACATACTGCACATACTGCACACTCTGCACACTCTGCACACTCTGCACACACTACGCACACTACGCACACTACACACACTACACTCTGCACATACTGCACAAACTACACTCTGCACACTCTGTACATACTGCACACGCTACACTCTGCACACTCTGTACATACTGCACACACTACACTCTGCACAGTCTGTACATACTGCACACACTACTCTCTGCACACTCTGTACATACTGCACACACTACACTCTGCACACTCTGCACACTCTACACACACCACACACTACACACACTACACTCTGCACACTCTACACACACTACACACACTACACACACTACACTCTGCACACAACACACACTACACTCTACACACGCTGCACACACTACACTCTGCACATACTGCACAAACTACACTCTGCACAGTCTGTACATACTGCACACACTACTCTCTGCATACTCTGCACATACTGCACAAACTACACTCTGCACACACTACACACACTACACGCTACACACTACACTCTGCACACACTACACACACTACACTCTGTACATACTGCACACACTACTCTGCACACTCTGTTCATACTGCACACACTACACTCTGCACACACTACACTCTGCACACACTACACTCTGCACACACTACACACACTACACTCTGCACACACTACACACACTACACTCTGCACACACTACACTCACTACACTCTGCACACACTACACACACTACACTCTGCACACACTACACACACTACACTCTGCACACTCTGCACACACTACACACACTACACTATGCACACACTACACTCTGCACACACTACACACACTACACTCTGCACACACTACACACACTACACTCTGCACACACTACACACACTACACTCTGCACACTCTACACACTCTACACACACTACACACACTACACTCTGCACACTCTGTACACGCTGCACACACTACACACACTACACACACTACACACACTACACTCTGCACACACTACACACACAACACTCTACACACTCTACACACACTACACACACTACACACACTACACTCTGCACACTCTGTACACGCTGCACACACTACACTCTGCACATACTGCACAAACTACACTCTGCACACTCTGTACATACTGCACACACTACATTCTACACACTCTGTACATACTGCACGCTCCGCACACGCTGCACGGTCCGCACACGCTGCACGGTCCGCACACGCTGCACGGTCCGCACACGCTGCACGCTCCGCACACGCTGCACGCTCCGCACACACGCTGCACGCTCTGTCCACGCTGCTCACACTGTATACACTGTACACCAAGGCAACACCACCGATGATCAGTCGTCCAGATTTTTTGGCTCACAGGCACACACTGCCGTCTGAATAACCCCCCCCACACAGACATTGCCCCTACACACACACACAGGCTCTTCAGCTGGCACTCACCTCTCCTGCCGGCAGTGCTGAGAACAGAAGCCCGCGTCATGTGATGAGCTTGGAGATAGCGCGACATATGAAAAAACTCCGGCCACGTCTCTGCCTCAGCCGCTTAGTTGTACGAGCGAAGCCGTCGGCCAATAACAGCGTCTCAGTAGCGGGCCGATCAGGGCATGGCTGCTGCACTGATTGGCCGACAGCTCCCCTCCTACATCTACACACGCAGCTGAGGCAGAGACATCCGCTCAGAGCGGCGTAGTGCTGCAGGTGAGGGGCGCGGTGGGCGGAGACATCACAGGGGGGCGGGGACATCACAGGGGGGGCGGGGACATCACAGGGGGGCGGACTGGCACAAAGACCCCCACAGCCCGGTCCCAGTCTGCAGACCGGTGGTTGGGGTTTTATTTACATTTTTTTTTTCAATTTACCCTATACTTATGTAGTGTTTATATAAAAAAATATGGAAGAGACTTTCTTCTTCTATTTATTACATCCTTTCATTGAAGATTTTTATAGATGATATTATGCATTGCTTTTGCTTATTTGAAAAAAAAAAAATATATATATTTATATAATAATGTGTATATATATTATATGACAGAATTCACATTCATGTTTAATTACTTTATGTATATAATTAAGTTTTTTTTTTTTTTTTTAAAAGTACATATATATATATATATATATAATTTTTTTTTTTTCATAGACCTTTTTAATTACTGTACTGTCTGTATAATATCTACATTTAAAAAAATTAAAGTCCATATATAGACACACACACTGCGGACTATGGTGGCGCCATATAAGCAATATTATATACTATGTTTTACTTTGTAGCCCAAATCATTATAACAGATCTCTAGGGCACATATTATTTTTTATTTTTTTCATTTTTCTGTCATTATTTTTTCATTTTTTTTTTTCGTGCATCCTTCGGTTCCCCAGTTACAGGGGACATCTGTCCTATCTCCTAATGCACAGGGATGTAGAGTCACAGCTCTCGGTTGTTACTTGGTAAATCTGCCCTTTTTTGTCAAATATTACAATCAATTGTAACAAATGTATAACTCTTCAGACTCCTCCTCATTAACTTGTGTCTGCCTGCAGCAGGAGCCTCCCCCCTTCTGTCCTGTCGTCGGTCTTCAGGGCTCGGCAGAATTTCTGATTGTTTCGAGGACATGCAGAGATTGCTGCCAACTGATATAAAGTGCGGGATTATCTCCTGCAGTACTGGACGTGGCCAGATGGGCCTACCGTAGCAGCCATTCCACTCCCAGGGTCTGATACACCATACATACCCAGGATGGTATCCCTCCTGTAAGAAGCTGAGCTGAAGGTTCCCTTTTATCCATGAGATGCTTTGCATTTCCACCATACTTTACACTGCAGCTGCACTCACCACAATGCCAGAGGTGATTCAGATGTATGAGTATAACATACATAGTGTAATGTATAACTCCTGTGTCCCAGCATCGGACAGCCTGGCCTGTGTGATTCATTCTCGTCCTCCCACACACAGATGTCATCACTCACAGTTGTGTAGGCTGCAGTTTTCGGGCCCCTGTGCCTCCATCACATAAGGATATTTATAGCCCCAGAGGACGAGATGTGAGAACCCTCAATAACGCTGAGGAGCGGGCCTGTATATCCTCTACACTGTACTTGTCCTCTTACACAAAATCTGTAGAAAACCATGGTCTTGCCGCCCTTGTTCACCACAAGCTTCTAAAACTGGCTTTTGTGGACCTGCCCTGACTATTATTCTCGAACCTTTATAATAGAATGTAATATTTTGCCGGCACTATAGGTACCGGAACTTGCGGTCATCCTGTTAATTGCATCAAACCGAGCGCGTAAAGTAAGGGCGGATCACCAGGAATTCTGAGACTTCTGCATCTATTGTTTTCATTCTCCACATTTGCTAGACTGAGGTGCAGTTCCCTGCACAACTGGAACCGAACCCTGGTGAACAGGGGCATGTCAGTAGTTCAGTGCTGCGGCGCCTTCTCAGTGTCGGAGGTTGGACCCCGAGGTCATAAAGATAAAACAAATACAACGGGCAAGCTATGAATTCACAAGTGATCAGTGCCCCACATACTGACTGCTATTGGTGTGAGCACATCCTCCTGTGAGCCCCTCCCTACATGTGGTGTACTGTCCTGAAGCCTCACCATAGGTGTGAGGACGTCCTCCTGTGAGCCCCTCCCTACATGTGGTGTACTGTCCTGAGGCCTCACCATAGGTGTGAGGACGTCCTCCTGTGAGCCCCTCCCTACATGTGGTGTACTGTCCTGAAGCCTCACCATAGGTGTGAGCACGTCCTCCTGTGAGCCCCTCCCTACATGTGGTGTACTGTCCTGAAGCCTCACCATAGGTGTGAGGACGTCCTCCTGTGAGCCCTCCCTACATGTGATGTACTATCCTGAAGCCTCACCATAGGTGTGAGGACGTCCTCCTGTGAGCCCTCCCTACATGTGATGTATTGTCCTGAAGCCTCACCATAGGTGTGAGGACGTCCTCCTGTGAGCCCCTCCCTACATGTGGTGTACTGTCCTGAAGCCTCACCATAGGTGTGAGGACGTCCTCCTGTGAGCCCCTCCCTACATGTGGTGTACTGTCCTGAAGCCTCACCATAGGTGTGAGGACGTCCTCCTGTGAGCCCCTCCCTACATGTGGTGTACTATCCTGAAGCCTCACCATAGGTGTGAGGACGTCCTCCTGTGAGCCCCTCCCTACATGTGGTGTACTGTCCTGAAGCCTCACCATAGGTGTGAGGACGTCCTCCTGTGAGCCCTCCCTACATGTGATGTATTGTCCTGAAGCCTCACCATAGGTGTGAGGACGTCCTCCTGTGAGCCCCTCCCTACATGTGGTGTACTGTCCTGAAGCCTCACCATAGGTGTGAGGACGTCCTCCTGTGAGCCCCTCCCTACATGTGGTGTACTGTCCTGAAGCCTCACCATAGGTGTGAGGACGTCCTCCTGTGAGCCCCTCCCTACATGTGGTGTACTATCCTGAAGCCTCACCATAGGTGTGAGGACGTCCTCCTGTGAGCCCCTCCCTACATGTGGTGTACTGTCCTGAAGCCTCACCATAGGTGTGAGGACGTCCTCCTGTGAGCCCCTCCCTACATGTGGTGTACTGTCCTGAAGCCTCACCATAGGTGTGAGGACGTCCTCCTGTGAGCCCCTCCCTACATGTGGTGTACTGTCCTGAGGCCTCACCATAGGTGTGAGGACGTCCTCCTGTGAGCCCCTCCCTACATGTGGTGTACTGTCCTGAAGCCTCACCATAGGTGTGAGGACGTCCTCCTGTGACCCCTCCCTACATGTGGTGTACTGTCCTGAAGCCTCACCATAGTGTGAGGACGTCCTCCTGTGAGCCCCTCCCTACATGTGGTGTACTGTCCTGAAGCCTCACCATAGGTGTGAGGACGTCCTCCTGTGAGCCCCTCCCTACATGGGTGTACTATCCTGAAGCCTCACCATAGTGTGAGACGTCCTCCTGTGAGCCCTCCCTACATGTGGTGTACTGTCCTGAAGCCTCACCATAGGTGTGAGGACGTCCTCCTGTGAGCCCTCCCTACATGTGGTGTACTGTCCTGAAGCCTCACCATAGGTGTGAGGACGTCCTCCTGTGAGCCCCTCCCTACATGTGGTACTGTCCTGAGCCTCACCATAGGTGTGAGGACGTCCTCCTGTGAGCCCCTCCCTACATGTGGTGTACTGTCCTGAAGCCTCACCATAGGTGTGAGGACGTCCTCCTGTGAGCCCTCCCTACATGTGGTGTACTGTCCTGAACCTCACCATAGGTGTGAGGACGTCCTCCTGTGAGCCCTCCTACATGTGGTGTACTGTCCTGAGCCTCACCATAGGTGTGAGGACGTCCTCCTGTGAGCCCTCCCTACATGTGTGTACAGTCCTGAAGCCTCACCATAGGTGTGAGGACGTCCTCCTGTGAGCCCTCCCTACATGTGGTGTACTATCCTGAATCCTCACCATAGGTGTGAGGACGTCCCCTGTGAGCCCTCCCTACATGTGGTGTACTGTCCTGAAGCCTCACCATAGGACATCCTCCTGTGAGCCCCTCCCTACATGTGGTGTACTGTCCTGAGGCCTCACCATAGGTGTGAGACGTCCTCCTGGAGCCCTTCCTACATGTGTGTACTTCCTGAAGCCTCACCATAGTGTGAGGACTCCTCCTGTGAGCCCTCCCTACATGTGGTGTACTGTCCTGAGCCTCACCATAGGTGTGAGGACGTCCTCCTGTGAGCCCCCCCTACATGTGGTGTACTATCCTGAAGCCTCACCATAGGTGTGAGGACGTCCTCCTGTGAGCCCTCCCTACATGTGATGTACTTCCTGAAGCCTCACCATAGGTGTGAGGACGTCCTCCTGTGAGCCCCTCCTACATGTGGTGTACTGTCCTGAAGCCTCACCATAGGTGTGAGGACTCCTCCTGTGAGCCCCTCCCTACATGTGGTGTACTGTCCTGAGCCTCACCATAGTGTGAGAACGTCCTCCTGTGAGCCCTCCCTACATGTGGTGTACTGTCCTGAAGCCTCACCATAGGTGTGAGGACGTCCTCCTGTGAGCCCCTCCCTACATGTGGTGTACTGTCCTGAGCCTCACCATAGGTGTAGGACGTCCTCCTGTGAGCCTCCCTACATGTGATGTACTGTCCTGAAGCTCACCATAGGTTGAGGCTCCTCTGTGAGCCCTCCTACATGTGGTGTACAGCCTGAAGCCTCTCCATAGGTGTGAGGACGTCCTCCTGTGAGCCCCTCCTACAGTGGTGTACGTCCTGAAGCCTCACCATAGTTGAGACGTCCTCCTGTGAGCCCTCCTAATTGGTGTACTGTCCTGAACTCACCATAGGGTGAGGACGTCCTCCTGTGAGCCCCTCCCTACATGTGGTGTACTTCCTAGCTTCACATAGTGTAGAGTCCTCCTGTGAGCCCTCCCTACATGTGATGTACTATCCTGAAGCCTCACCATAGGTGTGAGGACTCTCCTGTGAGCCCTCCCTACATGGATGTACTATCCTGAGCCTCACCATAGGTGTGAGGACGTCCTCCTGTGAGCCCTCCCTACATGTGTGTACTGTCTGAAGCCTCACCATAGTTGAGACGTCCTCCTGTGAGCCCTCCCTACATTGGTGTACTGTCCTAGCCTCACCATAGGTGTGAGGACGTCCTCCTGTGAGCCCTCCCTACATGTGGTGTACTGTCCTGAAGCCTCACCATAGGTGTGAGGACGTCCTCCTGTGAGCCCCTCCCTACATGTGGTGTACTGTCCTGAGGCCTCACCATAGGTGTGAGGACGTCCTCCTGTGAGCCCCTCCCTACATGTGGTGTACTGTCCTGAAGCCTCACCATAGGTGTGAGGACGTCCTCCTGTGAGCCCCTCCTACATGTGGTGTACTGTCCTGAAGCCTCACCATAGGTGTGAGGACGTCTCCTGTGAGCCCTCCCTACATGTGGTGTACTGTCCTGAAGCCTCACCATAGGTGTGAGGACGTCCTCCTGTGAGCCCTCCCTACATGTGGTGTACTGTCCTGAAGCCTCACCATAGGTGTGAGGACGTCCTCCTGTGAGCCCCTCCCTACATGTGGTGTACTGTCCTGAAGCCTCACCATAGGTGTGAGGACGCCCCTGTGAGCCCTCCCTACATGTGGTGTACTTCCTGAAGCCTCACCATAGTGTGAGGACGTCCTCCTGTGAGCCCCTCCCTACATGTGGTGTACTTCCTGAAGCCTCACCATAGTGTGAGGACGTCTCCTGTGAGCCCTCCCTACATGTGGTGTACTGTCCTGAAGCCTCACCATAGGTGTGAGGACTCCTCCTGTGAGCCCTCCCTACATGTGGTGTACTGTCCTGAAGCCTCACCATAGTGTGAGGACGTCCTCCTGTGAGCCCTCCTACATGTGTGTACTTCCTGAAGCCTCACCATAGGTGTGAGGACGTCCTCCTGTGAGCCCTCCCTACATGTGTGTACTGTCCTGAAGCCTCACCATAGGTGTGAGGACGTCCTCCTGTGAGCCCTCCCTATGTGGTGTACTATCCTGAAGCCTCACCATAGTGTGAGGACGTCCTCCTGTGAGCCCTCCCTACATGTGTGTACTGTCCTGAAGCCTCACCATAGGTGTGAGGACGTCCTCCTGTGAGCCCTCCTACATGTGGTGTACTGTCCTGAAGCCTCACCATAGGTGTGAGACTCCTCCTGTGAGCCCCTCCTACATGTGGTGTACTGTCTGAAGCCTCACCATAGGTGGAGGACGTCCTCCTGTGAGCCCTCCTACATGGTGTACTGTCCTGAAGCCTCACCATAGGTGTGAGGACGTCCTCCTGTGAGCCCTCCCTACATGTGGTGTACGTCCTGAGCCTCACCATAGGTGTGAGGACGTCCTCCTGTGAGCCCCACTTGTTATCCTGAGCCTCACCATAGTGTGGAGCCTCCTGTGAGCCCCTCCCTACATGTGGTGTACTGTCTGAGCCTCACCATAGTGTAGGCGTCTCCTGTGACCTCCCTACATGTGTGTACGCGAACCTCCTGTGAGATCCTCCTGTGAGCCTCCCACATGTGTGTACGTCCTGAGCTCCTGGTGTGGAGTCCTGTGAGCCTCCTACATGTGGTGACTCAGCCTCCATAGGTGTGAGCGTCCTGTGAGCCTCCCTACTGTGGTGACTGTCCTGAAGCCTCACATAGGGTGAGGCGTCCTCTGTGAGCCCTCCTACATGTGGTGTACTTCTGAAGTCCCATAGGTGTGAGGACGTCTCCTGTGAGCCCTACATGTGATGTACTCTGAAGCCTCACCATAGGTGTGAGGACGTCCTCCTGTGAGCCCTCCTACATGGTGTACTGTCCTGAAGCCTCACCATAGGTGTGAGGACGTCCTCCTGTGAGCCCTCCCTACATGTGTGTACTGTCCTGAAGCCTCACCATAGGTGTGAGGACGTCCTCCTGTGAGCCCCTCCCTACATGTGTGTACTGTCCTGAGGCCTCACCATAGGTCTTGAGGGACCGCTCCTCCTGTGAGCCCCTCCTACTGTGGACTGTCCCTGAAGCCTCCACATAGGTGTGAGGACGTCCTCCTGTGAGCCCTCCCTAAGTGGGTCTACTGTCCTGAGCCTCCCATAGGTGTAGGACTTCCTCCTGTGAGCCCTCCCTAAGTGGTGTGCGTCCTGAAGCCCACATAGGTTGTCTCGACTCCTCCTGTGAGCCCCTCCCTACATGGTGACTGTCCTGAAGCCTCACCATAGGTGTGGGACTCCTCCTGTGGCCCTCCCTACATGTGGTGTACTGTCCTGAAGCCTCCCATAGGTTGAGGCCTCCTCCTGTGAGCCCCTCCTACTGTGTGACTGTCCTGAGCCTCCCTACATGTGGTACGTCTCCTGAGCCTCCCTAATGTGGTGTACGTCCTGACCCCTCCCTCATGGTGTGAGGACGGCCTCCTGTGGGCCCTCCCTACATGTGGTGTACTTCCTGAGCCTCACCATAGTGTGAGCACGTCCTCCTGTGAGCCCCTCCCTACATGTGGTGTACAGTCCTGAAGCCTCACCATAGGTGTGAGGACGTCCTCCTGTGAGCCCTCCCTACATGTGGTGTACTGTCCTGAAGCCTCACCATAGGTGTGAGGACGTCCTCCTGTGAGCCCTCCCTACATGTGGTGTACTGTCCTGAAGCCTCACCATAGGTGTGAGGACTTCCTCCTGTGAGCCCTCCCTGTATGTGGTGTACTGTCCTGAAGCCTCACCATAGGTGTGAGGACGTCCTCCTGTGAGCCCCTCCCTACATGTGGTGTACTGTCCTGAAGCCTCACCATAGGTGTGAGGACGTCCTCCTGTGAGCCCCTCCCTACATGTGGTGTACTGTGCTGAAGCCTCACCATAGGTGTGAGGACGTCCTCCTGTGAGCCCCTCCCTACATGTGGTGTACTGTCCTGAAGCCTCCCCATAGGTGTGAGGACGTCCTCCATGTTGGTTCTGACCGGGAGAATAACAAGAACTAACCCAATGATACAAGGGTGAAAATTTGTATTTAATAATAATTTATTTTCAATCCTTGGAATTTTTTTTTCATGTTTTTCCTTTATTTTATTTTAATTGAATGAGTTTATTCCTGCAAAAAAAAATAAAAATTAAACCCTTGAATATTCGTTCGACACAAAAATATGTTCTGATTCTTGGAAAAAGTATTAAAAAAAACAAAAAAAAACAATTTAAGTGCAAAAATGAACAAAATTTTTTTGTTTTGAGAAATATTTTGTTTGTAGATTACAGATTATTATAATCCCGTACAATCTGTCAGCACGGTTGGTGTTCTGGATTATTGGAAGTTTCTGTTTTTACCTTATTCTTTATGTTTTTCTTTTAACGTTGAATATTTTGTGGTAATTTTTTTCTATTTTTTTGGGTTTCGGGCTCCACCCTTCTATCACCCGAGCATGGAGACAGGAAAGTGTAAGCGCAGTCTGTCCTCCTACACACCCCGTGAGGGCTGAGTCTGACCTTTCTGTACAGATTCTGTCGTATGATTGAGCTGCGTAGATCTGTATCTTATATTTTTTTCCCTTTAATTTTCTGGTTATGTTTTTACTTTTTGTACATTTGAATCTCACAAAACTAAAACGTATTGGTATGTAGCCTGATGGTATTTTTTTTTTCACCCTTTTTGGGAGCCAGCTATCCTCTGACTGCCCTTGGTAGAGCATTCCGGGATAATGATGCAGCACAGGAGAAGACTTGCAGATATCAGGGAGTGGCAATGAAAAGGGAGGATTCCAGAGGGAAGACAACGCATTTTTTTTCTGATCATCATAATGGGAGACCCAGACAATGGGGTTTAGGGCACTGCCCTCCGGAGGCCACACTAGGTACTACAAGATCTGTAGACACCGCCCCCTCCGCTTATAAACCCCTACCGCAGGGAATATCCTCAGTTTTAAACTTAGTGTGCTCGGAGGTATCACACGCTTTGCTTGCACTTCATTGCATTCTCACAGCTTACGTGATGGCGTATGAAGACAAGGTAAAAGAAGGTCCCAGTCAGGGACCTCCGGCAGTCTCCCTGTTAACCTTCGGGAACACGCAGGTCGAGGTACCGGAGGGCCTAGTGCCTGGGCACACTGTGTCTCCCGGTACGCTGCCGCGCTCCTTCCCATCCCCCCTGGGGGCTCTGGGAAGTGGGAGAAAGGAGCCTTGCACAGCTCCGCTCCGTCCGAGGCCTCCCTAAATGGTGCTTACAGACCGGACTGGAGTCAGCTCTGTCCGAGGCCTCCCTAAATGGTGCTTACAGACCGGACTAGAGCCAGCCCAGTCCGAGGCCTCCCTAAATGGTGCTTACAGACCGGACTGGTGCTGAACCCCCGTCCGAGGCCTCCCATGATATGGTGCTTACAGACCGGACCGGCACTGAGATACTTCTGTGTCTCCGGTGTGCCTGGGGGTAGTGTCTGGCACTAGTGTGTTCATGACACTCAGACCGCGCGTTGCCTTCGGGTCCGCTTTTCTGGCGGTGACCCTGTGCTGGGGTCACCCTGGCTGACCGCCCTGTGTGTCACAGGGGCTGCGGCTGTGGGCTTCAGATTTTGTCTGTAAGCCTGGGTATTTATGTTTATACCTCCCGCGCTGCGGGCTCCGGCGCTTACATTATTGTAATGGCGGCCGGGAGAGATGTGGAGCGGCCCATGTGACCTGGATGGGCGTGTGTGTGTGCTTCCCGCGTGTTTCGGCCCCGCCCTCTGTTTCTACAGCGGCGGCCATCTTCTCCCCTCACTTTCCTGCTGAGATCGTTGGAGACTGCTCTGCTGCACTCCAGGGGAGACCAGGTCTTCTTACCTCGCGGAGGCCACACACACACCGCTCCCTTCACCACCGCTGTGCAGCGGTCGGTAAGCCACCGGTTTCCGGTGAAGTTTCTCCTGTTTGATATTCCCCTACCGTGGGTATGTCCTCAGGGAAGAAAGGCGCTGCTAAGGCGGCCAGTACCACCCCGGTCTGTGCTACATGCAAAGGAACACTGGTTGAGGGGTCCTGCAATAATTGCGGACGTCCAGACGCCCGGACTGTCACTGCTGAGTCAGCAGCTCCGGTGCTTTACCCTGAGATTCAGGTGATCCCAGGGCCATGGGAAAAACAAAGTGAGATTAATGCTTCTATGTTGTCCCAATTGTCCTCCATGTCGCAATCCCTGGAGGCACTAACAAGGAGACTGGATGCTCCAGCTACTCCTTCAAGCTACCCCCGGGTGTCTCCATCTTCCACCGTGAGACCCCTTAAGCGGGCTCGCCGTGATGATTCACCCGAGCTCCAGATCCTCTCTGAGGAGGAGCGTCACTCTGACGGTGACGAGGATGATGGGGGTTCAACTCTCGGGTCGGTGTCTGAACCAGCTGAAGGGGTGGAGGATCTGGTGTCCTCCATCAACGAGACTTTACGCCTCGGGTTACCCCCTCAGGAGACAGCCGTTCACCCGAAGGAGGTCTATCAGTGGTTACAACCTGAGGCTAGACCATGTGGTTCCTTTTTGGACCACACTAACTTTGAAAGGGTGGTTAGAGCTCCCAGGGTACACCCTGGACGGCGTTATGTCCGCAAATCCAAGGACAATCGCTTTCCCTTCCCCCAGGAGGTGCTTCAGGAGTGGTCGCAGTCCCCGAAAGTGGACGCTTCCATGACCAGGATTGCTGCACGCTCCCTTTTCTCTGCCTCTGATAGCTCCTCACTGAAGGATGCGACAGACAGACAGGTCGAACAACTCGCCAAGTCGTCTTATGAGGCTGTGGGGTCATCATTTGCTTCGAGTTTTGCTGCGGTCTGGACTCTGCAGGCGATCACATCCTGTCTGGATGGTATTGCTGACCTAGCAGGTTTCAACTCTGAAGTCCTGGCACTTACAGAGAGGGCAAAAGCCTACGCAGATTACGCCAGGACGGCGTCCCTGGAGACTGCCACTCGCTCAGCTGTGGCTTCGGCCAATGCGATAGCGATCCGCAGATTGTTGTGGCTACGTCTATGGGACTCAGATGCCACGTCAAAGAAGATTCTGCAGAATCTTCCTTTCTCTGGTGACAGGCTGTTTGGTGCCGAGCTGGACAAGTTGATCAAAGACTCTACGGAGTCCAAGATTCCACAGAACAGACCTAAGCCTAGGTATACTGTGAAGAGGAACCCTAAACAGTGGTCCTTTCGTCCCAGCTCACAGCCGTCAGCGTCTTCCGCTCGCGCGGGACCGTGGGGCCAAGACTTCTCAGCAGTGGCGTCCCAAGAGTCGCCAGAAGAAGTCGGCAGGTACAACAGCTGCCGCTCCCAAAACCACTTCCGCATGACTCGCTCCCTCTTCCTGCCTCCCCACAGGTTGGGGGTCGCCTGTCTCAATTTCAAGACAAATGGCGACTCCACATCCAAGATCAGTGGGTTCGAGACGTAGTCTCACGAGGATACAGGATAGAGCTGTCATCACAACCCACACACCGATTCCATCGGTCTGTTCCATCTCCAGAAAAGGCTCAGGCTTTTTATCTGGTGTTGGAGGGACTCCGCAGAGACGGAGTGGTGGTCCCAGTGCCCACTGGGGAGAGGTTCACGGGTTTTTACTCCAACCTCTTTATCGTCCCGAAGAAGGACGGCTCCTTCCGCCCGGTTCTGGACCTCAAGCTGTTCAACCGCCATGTGTTGGTTCGGAAGTTCCGCATGGAATCCCTGCGCTCCGTGATCGCGGCTGTGTCGCAGGGCGACTTCCTAGCGTCCATAGACATCCGCGACGCTTACCTTCACGTGCCCATTGCACCGTCTCATCAACGATGGTTGAGATTCGCAGTGGGGGAAGAGCACTTCCAATTCGTGGCGCTGCCTTTCGGGTTGGCCTCGGCTCCCCGGGTGTTCACGAAGGTGATGGCGTCGATGATGGCCTTGCTGCATGCGCAGGGACACGCCGTCATCCCTTATTTAGACGACCTGCTGGTCAGAGCGCCATCGGAACACCTGTGTCAGCGGAGCCTGCAGGCGACCATGCAGTCTCTGGAGCAGTTCGGGTGGCTTCTCAACATCCAGAAATCCACCCTGGTTCCAACCCAGTCACTGACATATCTGGGCATGGACTTCCACACGGACTCAGCCCTGGTGTCCCTACCACGAGCCAAACAACTGGCCATCCAGTCAGGAGTACACGATCTCCTCAGATCACCTCATTCATCCCTGCGGGTATTGATGAAGCTGGTGGGACGCATGGTGGCAGCAATAGAGGCGGTGCCCTTCGCACAGTTTCGCCTCCGTCCTCTGCAACTGGAAATCCTCCAGAGGTGGGACAAGAGGACGTCCTCTCTGAATCAGCTGGTGGTCCTCTCCCAGCCGACCAGGGATGCTCTGCAGTGGTGGCTTCAGCCGCGTCACTTGTCGAAGGGACGATCCTTCCTGAAGCCATCGTGGTTAGTGGTGACCACCGACGCCAGCCTGAGGGGCTGGGGCGCGGTGTTCTTACACCACAGAGCTCAAGGTCTCTGGACACGTTCAGAGGCGACGTTGCAGATCAACGTGCTGGAGCTCAGGGCGGTCTATCTGGCACTCCTGGCCTTTCGGGTGTTCCTATCCGGACAACCGATTCGGGTTCAGTCCGACAATGCGACGACTGTCGCCTATATAAATCACCAAGGAGGAACCAGGAGTGCACAGGCTCTAGCGGAAGTCCACCGCATTCTATCATGGGTGGAAGCCAACAACTGCTTGATTTCCGCAGTCTACATCCCAGGTGTCGAGAATTGGGAGGCAGATTACCTGAGCCGACAGGGGATGGACGCCGGAGAATGGTCTCTCCATCTGGACGTCTTCCGGGACATCTGCATCAGATGGGGGACCCCGGATGTGGATCTGATGGCCTCCCGGCTGAATCATCAGGTGCCACAATACATGGCGGGATCGTGGGACCCTCAATCTCTGGGGGCAGATGCTCTAGTCCTGAGTTGGTCAGATTTTCACCTGCCATATGTTTTCCCGCCCCTGGCACTGATGCCCAAGGTCCTGTGGAAAATCAAAACAGAATGTCACGCAGCCATTCTAGTGGCTCCGGATTGGCCGAGGAGGTCCTGGTATCCGGATCTGTGGCAACTGTCCGGCGGACACCGGTGGGCTCTTCCAGACCGCGCAGATCTTCTCGCGCAGGGCCCCTTCTTCCGCCCCAATTCCAGGGCCCTCAGATTGACTGCATGGCTCTTGAGGCCTGGCTCTTAACATCCAGGGGTTTCTCTCCTGCGGTGGTTTCCACCATGAACCGAGCTAGACGGCCCACGTCACGGAAGATTTACCACAGAACGTGGAAAATCTTTTTCGCCTGGTGCTCCTCTGGGGGACATGTACCTTGGCCTTTGTCGATCCCGACCCTATTGGCTTTTTTGCAGTCAGGTTTGGAGTTGGGCCTTTCCCTCAGTTCTCTGAAGGGTCAGGTATCAGCACTGTCTGTATTGTTCGACAGGCGCTTGGCGCTCCTCCCAAAGGTTCGTCAATTCCTCCAAGGGGTGTCTCGAGTGGTTCCGCCGTACAGGCGACCTCTGGACCCTTGGGATCTCAACATGGTCTTGGCGGCTTTACAGAAACCACCTTTTGAGCCATTGAGAGAAGTCTCTCTCTCTTATTTGTCACAGAAAGTGGTCTTTCTGGTGGCGATTACGTCCCTGAGACGGGTCTCTGAACTGGCGGCACTGTCGTGCAAGTCACCCTTTCTGGTGGTTCACCAGGACAAGGTGGTGTTGCGCCCCGCGGCGGAATTCTTGCCAAAAGTGGTCTCCACTTTTCATTTGAACCAGGAGATTGTTCTCCCATCATTTTGTCCCGCTCCTGTTCATCAGGTTGAGCGCGACCTCCACACTCTGGACCTCGTACGGGCTGTACGCATTTATGTGTCCAGGACTGCCTCCTTCCGGAGTTCGGACTCCTTGTTCGTACTGACGGCGGGTCGCTGTAAGGGGTCAGCGGCGTCAAAATCAACCTTGGCCAGATGGATCAAGGCACCCATTCAAGAGGCTTACCGTTCTTCTGGTTTGCCTCTTCCGGTAGGCTTGAAGGCGCACTCGACCAGAGCTGTCGGTGCCTCCTGGGCCTTGCGACATCGCGCCTCTGCTCTACAGGTGTGTCAGGCGGCCACTTGGTCCAGTCTGCACACCTTCTCTAAGCACTATATGGTGCATGCCCATGCCTCTGCGGATGCAAGTTTGGGCAGGCGGGTCCTCCAGGCGGCGGTTGCCCACCTTTGAGGGGGACCGCGTATGCAAACGTCTGTTGAGGAACTTTTTTCCCGCCCTGGGGTATTGCTTTAGGACATCCCCATTGTCTGGGTCTCCCATTATGATGATCAGAAAAAAGAGAATTTTGTTTACGTACCGTAAATTCTTTTTTCTTGAATCATCAATGGGAGACCCAGCACCCACCCAGTGTTCCGTTATATGTTACGGTTGATCTGTCTCCTGTTGGGACAGTTTATCCGGGTTGTGGAGCCGTCTGTTCACGGTGTCTTCCCGAGATTTTCGGGTGTGGTTTTTCTGTTGTCTCCTCGCAGCTTATGGACCAAACTGAGGATATTCCCTGCGGTAGGGTTTATAAGCGGAGGGGGCGGTGTCTACAGATCTTGTAGTACCTAGTGTGGCCTCCGGAGGGCAGTGCCCTAAACCCCATTGTCTGGGTCTCCCATTGATGATTAAAGAAAAAAGAATTTACGGTACGTAAACAAAATTCTCTTTTTTTTTGTCATTTTGTATTTTTAGAGCAGGTTTCCCCCCCACCCCCCTGTAAGTAACAAAGCAATATTCCTACAAGTAGCCATTTTGTCAGAGGCCACCATATTTCTCTCCAGGGAGATTGCCCCAATCTTTTAGCCTAAGGCTTATTCAATTTCCAGGAGTATGTTAATTTACCTGAGGAAATTGCCAGATATTGTCACACAATGGAAGCTCCCTACCGATTATTCAAAATCTATTATGGGTCTTAACTACGCCTGGGAGCGTCGTAGCCGGAAGATGATGCTCTCGTTTTTTCAGGTTATGATTTTTAGCTTTGCAAATGGTGAGACGTATGACCACTCTGCAGGTATCCCACCGGCCAATATCAAGTTTGGGGCACTCACGAAGGTCACACAATTATGTAAAAATATGTGCTATGATCGTCAGTGTCTCTAGATGCAATATTTATGTTTGACATATTTAGTAGAGTGAAAGGTCGTGAAGTATTAGGAGTTATTCCTTGTCTCCGGCCTGTCTGGACTATGTGAAAGGGCTTCCTTTCAACTTGCAGGCAGAAGGGATTAATTCTCGCACCTAGCTGGGAGTCCCAGGGTGGTCTTCCTTTTGTATAGTCGGTAGGGAGCTTCTATTGTGTGACAACAACTGGCCAGCAAGACAATTTCCTCAGGTTAATTAACATACTCCTGGAGCTCAAATAAGCCTCAGGCTAAAAGGTTGGGGCTATCTCCTTGGAGTGAGATATGGCCACACCAACTTGCGAACCTGTCCATTCCACATAGCCACGCCCACTTGCACAGCACTGCCCACTCCACATAACCACACCCACTGCACAGTCACGCTTACTTGCAAGTCCTGCCCACTTCGCATAGCCACGTCTACTTCCTGTACTCACGCCCACATGCAAGTCCCGCCCTCTCTATGCAGACACGCCCACTTCACATCCTGCATCTCTACGTATCCCCTCCCCCAGGACTATGTGGAGGGGTGGATGTATGAAGGGGTGTGGGCTATACATGGGGGCGATGATATGCAAAAAGCATGGCTACCGAGAGGGGTGGTAGTATGTGTAAGGGCAGAACTACAAAGGGGCGGGGTTACTAGGAGGGGCGGGGCTATGACAAATACGCACAACCATATATGGGTGATATTGCCAAAATCCGCATTACGACCATATATGGGCATTACGCATATAGATAAAGATACACTTTGTACACGTAGCCTCAGACTTCAATGGAGTGACAGAGGAAGCCTCATCAGAGCAGAGTCATCTCTGATCACGGCTGTAGCAGCAGGAAGTCGTGCTTATATTACAGCTGCTAGAACTGGAGAAGAGTCACGGCCATCTGTGGGAAGGTGTTACCGCCGATTGGCCTTATACTCAAAGAAACAAACATGGCGGCCAACAGCGTGTCCCATCCTTTCTTGTCCCTCGGGAAAGTATAGGAGCCGCATTTATAGGCTCTCCATGTTATTGGTGCCGTATCCCGGAATGTCCGATTGTGTCCACCGGAGCCCAAAACCTCTCTAGTCTCCGATATTGTGCACGGTGAAAAACCGGATCAGGCACAGAATACACAAAACCTGATGGTCAGATAGGACCAATCCGGCGCCATAGGGATATACGGGAGGCAAAACCGGATCAGGTTCTGTCCTGTTCAAACCGGACAGAACCCGATGCCAAAATCTGTGGTGTGAAGCCGGGCTAAGAACACAGCAAAAACGTTCTGTGTGAATGTAGCCGAATGGTCGGGAGGAGGTAAAAAAAAAGAATTCTACATAATTGGTAGAGCCTTAACATTCTACATAGCGGGCCTGCACCGCGAAGGAACACACAAAGTGCAAACAGTGAATCACTCAATGATCGTTTTGTGTGACGATGGAAAAAATGTATCAAAAAAATAAAGAACAAATCCTAAAAAAATGAAAAATAATTGCATCTCAATGTATTAGAATATCATGAAAAAGGTCATTTATTCCAGTAATTCAATACATAAAGTGAAACACATATATTATAAAGAGTCATTACACACACAGGGATCTATTTCATGTGTTTTATTTCTGTTAATGTTGATGATTATGGTTTACAGCCATTGAAAGCTCAAAGGTCATTATCTCTGAAAAATCAAAGTAGGGAGGATGAAGGGTTCAACACCGCGCTGCCAAATTCCACCAGACATCAAAGGGTGAATATATTGATTTACTAGTCAACGCGTTTCAGGCCTCCCTGACACATGGCATTGTGATATTGATTTGTCCTGAGGAAGAGGCCAGGGAGGCCTGAAACACAATGACTAATAAATCAATATTATATATTGACCCTTTGATGTCTGGTGGAATATGGCAGCGCAATGTTTAACCCTTCATCCTCCCTCCTCTATATGCACCACGCTGGGGACTGCAGCAGCTGTGATCTGCTTTTATAGTGGTTGTATCTCTCACAACCACACAAGGTGAAGCCTCTGATTCCTAGTTAGGTCATATTTTATCTCTCAGACCCTTCATCCTCCCGACTTTCATTTTCTGAGATAATGACCTTTGGGTTTGCATTAATCATCAACATTAACAGAAGTAAACACATGAAATAGATCCCACTGTGTGTAATGACTCTATATAATATATGTATGTCTTGATGTATTGAATCACTTAGTTACTTTTTGCTGATCTAATTCATTGAGATGCTCCTGTGTGCATAGACACACACACATATATATGTAATTATAAGCACTATGTATTGTGTGTCCCCAGCTGTGTGCAGTGTGACTCCTCTTGTATGTGCAGTGTATGGTGGAGTCTCCAGGCTTCTTGTCTGTGTATGTGCAGTGTATGGTGGGGTCTCCAGGCCTCCTGTGTCTGGTGCGGGGCCATGTTCGGTGGTTGCTGTTCTTTGTGTTTTTCTCTCTCGGGGATTTCCCGGTGGAGTTTTTCTGGTGAGGAAATGGTTTAGCGGCCGCCACCTTATCCCCGAGCAGCTTCCTCCTCCTGAGTGCAGAGCGGCGCGCCTCCGACACATCAGGGGGCCGAGACCGGCGCCGCCCCAGCTTCCTGTACACCGGGGGCACAGGACCCCGCCAAACGCCTAATCACCAGCTATTCTATTACTCCTAAATATATACATGTGTGTATGAGTCAAATGTGTAATTATTAGCTTAATAATGTATTCATGTTATTTTATTAATATAATAAGAAATAATTCTAATTCTTGTTATTAATAATGATTATAATCATTCTTATTCATAAGTTATTTTAATATATTCATACACATATACAGTCTATATGTATATGTATGTTTATAAGTGTGTATATGTATATACAGTATATATTATATAATAGAAAGTTGTAAAAAATTATAATTTTTATCAATAATAAAATAAGAATGCTAAAAACGATTTATTCTTATATTATTAAAAATACCGTATTAAGATAAGAATGATAAATTTGACATACATACATATATACTGTGTGTGTATATATATATAAAATATATTATGTATATGTAAAATGTATCATTCTTATCTTAATGGTAAGGTATTATTTTCTATTAATAAAATTAATAATGTTTAGCAGTCTTATTATTCATATTAATAATTTATTGTATATGTATAATATATATATATATATTACTAAAATTGATAACTTATTAATATAACAAGAATTATAAAACGTATTCTTATTATATTAATACATATAATACATTATTATATAAGAATGATAGATTTGACATATACTGTACATATATATGTGTGTGTGTGTATATATAATGTGTGTATGTCATTCTTATTATCTTAATAGTAAGGCATTATTATTTTTATTAATATGATAAGAATTAATAATTTTTAGCATTCTTATTAATAATAATTTCTTTGTATTAACATAAGGAGTTATTATAATGTGCGTGTATATTAACTTATATTAATAAGAATGATACATTGTTCTTATTATATGAATAAATATTACATTATTATATTAAGAATGATACATTTTACTATATATATATATATATATATAATGTGTGTGTATGTATATATAATATTGTAAAATGTATCATTCTTATTTTCCTAATATAATGTATTTTTATTAATATAATAAGAATAAGTAATTTTTATTATTTTTGTTATTATCATTCTTAATAAAACAATAATGTATTAATGATAAGAATGATGATGGGTCATTCTTATTATCTTAATATAATAATGTATTCTGGATTATTCTCATTGTAATCATACACAGCTTTATGGGACCGATCATTGGTGGAGAACATTTTTTGTTTTCGGCTCTCCAGGATCGGTGCATTGAATCCTGCCTTGTGTGTGCTGCCCGCTCTGCCCACATCATCACCTCCTTCATACAATGATTATTTTTCTTATATTTTATCATTTTTATACTGTAGGTGTCCTCCAGTGGAGCCTTGTTCACAGGACTGTATGCATTACATTTTATATATACGGAACCATGGTAATCTCTACATTATATATAGGAGACTATGGTAATCTCTACATTATATATAGGAGACTATGGTAATCTCTACATTATATATAGGAGACTATGGTAATCTCTACATTATATATAGGAGACTATGGTAATCTCTACATTATATATAGGAGACTATGGTAATCTCTACATTATATATAGGAGACTATGGTAATCTCTACATTATATATAGGAGACTATGGTAATCTCTACATTATATATAGGAGACTATGGTAATCTCTACATTATATATACGGAACCATGGTAATCTCTACATTATATATACGGAACCATGGTAATCTCTACATATATATAGGAGACTATGGTAATCTCTACATTATATATAGGAGACTATGGTAATCTCTACATTATATAAACGGAACCATGGTAATCTCTACATTATATATAGGAGACCATGGTAATCTCTACATTATATATACTTAACCATGGTAATCTCTACATTATATATAGGAGACTATGGTAATCTCTACATTATATATAGGAGGCTATGGTAATCTCTACATTATATATAGGGGGTTATGGTAATCTCTACATTATATATAGGAGACTATGGTAATCTCTACATTATATATAGGGGGTTATGGTAATCTCTACATTATATATAGGAGACTATGGTAATCTCTACATTATATATACGGAACCATGGTAATCTCTACATTATATATAGGGGGTTATGGTAATCTCTACATTATATATAGAAGACTATGGTAATCTCTACATTATATATAGGAGACTATGGTAATCTCTACATTATATATACGGAACCATGGTAATCTCTACATTATATATAGGAGACTATGGTAATCTCTACATTATATATAGGAGACTATGGTAATCTCTACATTATATAAACGGAACCATGGTAATCTCTACATTATATATAGGAGACTATGGTAATCTCTACATTATATATACAGAACCATGGTAATCTCTACATTATATATAGGGGGCTATGGTAATCTCTACATTATATATACGGAACCATGGTAATCTCTACATTATATATAGGGGGCTATGCTAATCTCTACATTATATATAGGGGGTTATGGTAATCTCTACATTATATATAGGAGACTATGGTAATCTCTACATTATATATAGGAGACTATGGTAATCTCTACATTATATATACAGAACCATGGTAATCTCTACATTATATATAGGGGGTTATGGTAATCTCTACATTATATATAGGAGACTATGGTAATCTCTACATTATATATACGGAACCATGGTAATCTCTACATTATATATAGGGGGTTATGGTAATCTCTACATTATATATAGGAGACTATGGTAATCTCTACATTATATATACAGAACCATGGTAATCTCTACATTATATATAGGGGGTTATGGTAATCTCTACATTATATATAGGAGACTATGGTAATCTCTACATTATATATACGGAACCATGGTAATCTCTACATTATATATAGGGGTTATGGTAATCTCTACATTATATATAGGAGACTATGGTAATCTCTACATTATATATACAGAACCATGGTAATCTCTACATTATATATAGGAGACTATGGTAATCTCCACATTATATATAGGAGACTATGGTAATCTCTACATTATATATAGGAGACTATGGTAATCTCTACATTATATATAGGAGACTATGGTAATCTCTACATTATATATAGGGGGCTATGGTAATCTCTACATTATATATGCGGAACCATGGTAATCTCTACATTATATATAGGGGGCTATGGTAATCTCTACATTATATATACGGAACCATGGTAATCTCTACATTATATATAGGAGGCTATGGTAATCTCTACATTATATATAGGGGGCTATGGTAATCTCTACATTATATATAGGGGGCTATGGTAATCTCTACATTATATATACGGAACCATGGTAATCTCTACATTATATATAGGGGGCTATGGTAATCTCTACATTATATATAGGGGACTATGGTAATATCTACATTATATGTAGGAGACTATGGTAATCTCTACATTATATATAGGGGACTATGGTAATCTCTACATTATATATACGGAACCATGGTAATCTCTACATTATATATAGGAGGCTATGGTAATCTCTACATTATATATAGGGGACTATGGTAATATCTGCATTATATATAGGAGGCTATGGTAATCTCTACATTATATATAGGGGGCTATGGTAATCTCTACATTATATATAGGAGGCTATGGTAATCTCTACATTATATATAGGGGACTATGGTAATCTCTACATTATATATACGGAACCATGGTAATCTCTACATTATATATACGGAACCATGGTAATCTCTACATTATATATAGGAGACTATGGTAATCTCTACATTATATAGGAGACTGTGATAATCTCTACATTATATATACGGAACCATGGTAATCTCTACATTATATATAGGAGACTATGGTAATCTCTACATTATATATAGGGGCTATGGTGATCTCTACATTATATATAGGGGGCTATGGTAATCTCTACATTATATATAGGAGGCTATGGTAATCTCTACATTATATATAGGGGGCTATGGTAATCTCTACATTATATATACGGAACCATGGTAATCTCTACATTATATATAGGGGGCTATGGTAATCTCTACATTATATATAGGGGGCTATGGTAATCTCTACATTATATATAGGGGAACCATGGTAATCTCTACATTATATATACGGAACCATGGTAATCTCTACATTATTATAGGGGACTATGGTAATCTCTACATTATATATAGGAGACTATGGTAATCTCTACATTATATATACGGAACCATGGTAATCTCTACATTATATATAGGGGGCTATGGTAATCTCTACATTATATATAGGGGGCTATGGTAATCTCTACATTATATATAGGAGGCTATGGTAATCTCTACATTATATATAGGGGGCTATGGTAATCTCTACAATATATATAGGAGGCTATGGTAATCTCTACATTATATATGGGGGGGACTATGGTAATCTCTGCACATTATATATGGTAATCTCTACATTATATATGCGGAACCATGGTAATCTCTACATTATATATAGGGGGCTATGGTAATCTCTACATTATATATAGGGGGCTATGGTAATCTCTACATTATATATAGGGGGCTATGGTAATCTCTACATTATATATAGGGGACTATGGTAATCTCTACATTATATATGCGGAACCATGGTAATCTCTACATTATATATAGGGGCTATGGTAATCTCTACATTATATATAGGGGGCTATGGTAATCTCTACATTATATATAGGAGGCTACTGTAATCTCTATATATAGGAGGCTATGGTAATCTCTACATTATATATGGGGGGACTATGGTAATCTCTGCACATTATACATGGGGGGGACTATGGTAATCTCTACATTATATATGCGGAACCATGGTAATCTCTACATTATATATAGGGGGCTATGGTAATCTCTACATTATATATACGAGGCTATGGTAATCTACATTATATATGGGGGGGACTATGGTAATCTCTTTACATTATACAGTTGTGTTTAGAGGTTTACATTCCCCGGCCGATTTTTTGCTTTCTTGGCCTTTTTTTCAGAGAATATGAATGATAAACCAAACACTTTTTTTCCACTCATGGTTAGTGGTTGGGTGAAGACATTTTTTTTGTCAAACTACTGTGTTTTCTCTTAATAAATCATAATGACAACCAATAAAAGCTGAGTGAGTTTCTGGGATCCAGACGGACTCTTGCATCTTTCATCCACTGACATTTCTGGATTGTGAGTCATGGGAAAGCAAAAAAATTTACGGCAAAAAATAGTTGAAATGTATAAAACAGGAATGGGATACAAAAAGATATCCAAGGAATTGATAACACCAGTCAGCAGTGTTCAAACTGTGATTATAAAGTGGAAAATTAGGGGCTCTGTAAAAAAAAAAAAAAAAACAGGTACCAACAAAAATTTCACCCACAACTGCCTGGAAAATTGTTCGGGATGCACAGAAATACCCACAAATAACATCAGCTGAAATACAGGAGTCACTGAAAAGTAGGGGTGTGGCTGTTTCACGATGCACAATAAGGAAGACAAATGGGCTGCATGGTCGAGTCACCAGAAGAAAGCCATTACTGCGCAAATGCCACAAAGTATCTCACCTACAATACACCAAACAACACAGAGGCAAGCCTCCAAACGTCTGGAACAATGTCATTTGGAGTGATGAGACTAAAATTTATTTGGCCCCAACCATAAATGTTACATTTGGAGAAGTGTCAACAAGGCCAATTATGAAAGGAACACCATTCCTACTGTAAAGCATGGAGGTGGATCGCTGGGATGTGTGAGCTATAAAGGCACAGGAAACTTGGTCACAGTTGAAGGAAAGATGAATGCAGCACGTTCTCAGCAAATACTGGAGGCAAATTTGCCCTCGTCAGCCCGGAAGCTGCGCATGGGACGTACTTGGACGTTCCAACATGACAATGATCCAAAACACAAGGCCAAGTCGACCTGTCATTGGCTACAGCAAAACAAAGTGAAGGTTCTGGAGTGGCCATCTGTCTCCTGACCTCAATATCATTGAGTCACTCTGGGAGAAAGTCAAGCAAATTGCAGTTAATGCAAGAAAAGCCCAGGAATTTACAGGAACTGGAGGCTTTTCGCCAAGAAGAATGGGCAGCTTTACCATCTGAGGAACTACAGAGCCTCATCCACAACTACCACAGAAGACTTCAAGCTGTCATTGATGTTACAGGGGACAATACACGATATAAGAACTGGGGGAGGTGAACTTCTGATCAGGGTCATTTGGATGATTTTGGTTGTCATTATGATTTAAAAAGAGAAAACACACCCATGGCTTCACCCAACCATTAACCATGACTGGAAGAAAAGTCTTTGTGTGATCAGTCATATTCTCTGAAAAAAGGCCAAGAAAGAAAAAGATCTGCCGGGGTATGTAAACTTTTGAGCACAACTGTATATGGGGGGGGGGGGGGGGGAGGTATTCTGTATTATTGAGGACCATGGTAATCTCTGTACATTATACTGATGGACCATGGCTAATCTCTGTACATTATATGGGGGACCATGGTAATCTCTGTACATTATATGGGGGACCATGGTAATCTCTGTACATTATATGGGGGACCATGGTAATCTCTGTACATTATATGGGGGACCATGGTAATCTCTGTACATTATATGGAGGGACATGGTAATCTCTACATTATATGGAGGAGACTATGGTAATCTCTAATTATATGGAGGAGACTATGGTAATCTCTTAATTATATGGAGGAGACTATGGTAATCTGTAGATTATATGGAGGGACTATGAGTAATCTTTGTAGATTATATGGGGGACTATGGTAATCTCTGTAGATTATATGGGGTAGGGACCAAGTAATCTCTGTAATTATAGGGGGTAGGATGGTAATCTTTGTACATTATATGGGGGACCATGGTAATTCTGTAGATTATATGGGGGGGGGGGGACCATGGTAATGTCTGTACATTATATGGGGGGGGGGGACCATGGTAATGTCTGTACATTATATGGGGGGGGGGACCATGGTAATGTCTGTACATTATATGGGGGGGGACCATGGTAATCTCTGTACATTATATGGGGGGACCATGGTAATCTCTGTAGATTATATGGGTGGGGACCATGGTAATGCCTGTACATTATATGGGTGGATAGGAACTCTGTAGATTATATGGGTGACATGGTAATGTCTTCAGATTATATGTGGGGTGACTGTGTAGTCTCTGCAGTATATAATCCCTGAGCAGAGCTGCCGCCTCCTCTCTCGGTGTCTCTTCTCTCACCGATGTCTTCTCTCTGCAGGAGGAAGAGAAGAAGAAAGCAAAAGAAGAACAGGAGAAGCGCGAACACGAGGAATATCTGAGGCTGAAGGAAAGCTTCGTGGTGGAGGAGGAGGGCGAGGCCCAGACCATGGACGAGGAGCAGGTAACAGGGAGGATGGATGGATACAGGGATACATTGGATAGATATTAAGTAGACATTAGATGTATAGAAGGATAGCTATATATGATAGATAGATAGATAGATAGATAGATAGATAGATAGATAAATAGATGATAGATAAATAAATGGATGATAGATATTACATGATAAATTGATAGATTACTAAATGATAGATCGATAGATATTAGATAGATGATGAATAGATTCCTATTAGATAGGTGATAGACTGATAGATAATGGATAGATTGATGATGATGATGATGATGATGATGATTAGATAGATTTTATTGGAGACGTCTTTGTTTCTTCCTGAAGATTCTATCATTTGTTTATGTAAACAAAACATAATATGATGTGAAAGTGTAAAGTCCTTCTATTTTCTTGATTGTATTATGGGCAGTTCCTGCGCTCGGCCTCGTCACTGCTTACGGTTTCTTTTCCTCCTTTTAATGCTCCGGAGTTCAGTTCTTCTTCTTCTTCTTCTTCTTCTTCTTCTTCTTCTTCTTCTTCTTCTTCTTCTTCTTCTTCTTTGAGATAATTCTAATGGACTCGGGTTATTTCTTTCAGGACGATTCTCCTCTTGATGGTGAATTTTACCCCTTTTTTCTTTGCAGCCCCATTACCCGGTATAATCACTCCCCCACCCCTCCCCCCTCTCCAATATTGGCGCCAAATCTCCCCTAACCCCTCCTTCTGCAGACATTTGTCATTTTTTTTGATTTTTTTTAATTTTATTTTTAATTATTCTGGCAAATTTTTTGAATCCCCCTCGTTTGTTTGTGATTCTTGTCATGTGTTACAGATGACCTGACGCCCGGGCTCCGCGGGGGCCGTACAATCACAGATAAACCTTGTATGGTTTTTTGTCGCCATATTTTGACACCTTTTTTTTTTTAATGTTTTTTTTCCTTGTGATCAGCTGATCTTTTTATTTTGCCGCCTTTGGGGCACTCGGGACATTTTAATCGCTTTTTCTTGCATTTTTGTGAGCTGGCGTTCATGGGAGAGCCAAGATGGCGTCTGATTGGCACCTCGGGATCATGGCGCAGGGTGGAGGAGGGGGCCGAGGATGCCGGAGCAGGATCGCACGTAGCATTTAAGGGGTTAAACAGTAATCGGTGCTGGTATCAGAGGCAAGCGCTGGCTGTATAACACCGCCGACACCTGCACCCAACATGGATAGATGTCGCTCTTTTTTGGGGTCTCTCCAGCTTTCCTCATCTGGAGGTGACATTTTCCTCAGTGATTGGATGGAGACGTCTGGGATAAGTCACAGATTCTGGGTGGATTTGGGTCTGGACAGTGACTAGGCCACTCACACAATGATGCTGTGATCTAAAGCCTCCATTGTAGATCTGCAGGATGTTGAGGGTTGTTGTCCTGCTGGAGGGTGAACCTACACCCCAGTCTCAAGTCTTCTGCAGCCACTAAGGCTGGTTTCACATTACGGATTTTTCAGATCCGATTTTGGGCCCCATGCAGCCCTATGGGCATCAGACCAAATCGGATGTGCACTAAATGGCATCCGATTTGGTCCGATCCGATTCTGTCTGATTTTATTATCGGTGCAAAAATCGGAGCATGCTCTGATTTTTGCACCGAAAATAAAATCGGACAGAATCGGATCGGACCAAATCGGATGCCATTTAGTGCACATCCGATCTGACCCGATCCCTATAACATGGGGCCCTATGGAGCAGGATCCAAGGAAACATCTGATGTCTCCTCGGACCCAATTTTACTGTACTGAGCATGCTCAGTACAGTAAAACTGCTCCAAACTGGGAGCACAAGGGTTAAAAAAAACAGAAAAAAACCCTTATGCTCACCTCCCCCCAAGCCCCCGCCGTCTCCAGCCGTCTTCCTGAAGGCTCCCGGTGGCTCCCGGTGGCTTCAGAGGTCTTCCTCTGCTGTTCAGGACCTGCGGTGATGTCAGTCATGTGACTGCGGGTTACCATGGTGAACCCGCGGTCACGTGATTGTGACATCACCGCAGGTCCTGAACAGCAGAGGAAGACCTCTGAAGCCACCGGGAGCCTTCAGGAAGATGGCTGGAGACGGCGGGGGCTCGGGGGGAGGTGAGCATAAGGTTTTTTTTTTTTTTTCTTCAGCCCGGAGGCAACGATTTTATGCTGGAATCGGATGCCTGGCATCCGATTCCAGGCATCAGAAGGGAGCCGATGCTGTCCGAATTATATCGGACAGCATCAGCTCCCTAAAAATCGTAATGTGAAGGTAGCCTAACAGGTTTTCCTCCAGGATTATCCTGTATTTAGCTCCATCCATCTATCCATCACCTCTGACCACCTTCCCTGCCCCTGCTGAAGAAAAGCCTCCCCACAGCAGGACACTGCCTCCACCCTGTGTGATGGTGGGGAGGGGGTTATCAGGGGGAGGTGCAGAGCCCCTTCCTCCACTCCTCGCTGTGTCCCCTATATGGCTTATTGGGAATTACTAACAGGACATCTTATGTCTTTCTTCTTTCTACTGTACCATAAAGTCCAGATTTGTGACGTCTACGACCAATAGTCGTCCTGAGGGCAGATTCTCCCCTGAGCTGTGATCTCTGCGGCTCCTTCATGGGCCTCTCGGCTCTTCTCTCCTTCCTGGGATGTCCGTTTTGGTGGACGTCCATGTCTTGGTCTTGGTAGATTTGAAGTTGTGCCGTTCTCCTTTCATTTTTGGATGATGGATTGAGCAGGGCTCTGTGAGATGTTCAGAGCTTGAACTATTTATTATAACCTAACTCTGCTTTATTCTTTAACACAACTTTATCCGTGACCTATCTGGTTTGTCCCTTGGTTGTCTGACCTGTCCAGTGTGTCCCTTGGTTTCCGCTGACTGACTATCCAGTGTGTCCCTTGGTTGTCTGACCTGTCCAGTGTGTCCCATGGTTTTCTGACCTGTCCGTGTGTCCCTTGGTTTTCTGACCTGTCCGGTGTGTCCCTTGGTTTTCTGACCTGTCTGGTGTGTCCCTTGGTTTTCTGACCTGTCTGGTGTGTCCTTGTTCGACTTTTTTTCCTGACCTGTCTGGTGTGTCCTTTGCTTTCCTGACCTGTCTGGTGTGTCCTTTGCTTTCCTGACCTGTCTGGTGTGTCCTTTGCTTTCCTGACCTGTCTGGTGTGTCCTTTGCTTTCCTGACCTGTCTGGTGTGTCCTTTGCTTTCCTGACCTGTCTGGTGTGTCCTTTGCTTTCCTGACCTGTCTGGTGTTCCTTTGCTTTCCTGACTGTCTGGTGTGTCCCTTGGTTTCCTGACCTGTCCGGTCGTGTCCCTTGGTTCCTGCCCGTCGTCTGTCCTTGGTTTCCTGCCTGTCCGTGGTCCCTTGGTTTCCTGCCCTGTCCGGTGTGTCCCTTGGTTTCCTGCCCTGTCCGGTGTGTCCCTTGGTTTCCTGACCTGTCCGGTGTGTCCCTTGGTTTCCTGACCTGTCCGGTGTGTCCCTTGGTTTCCTGACCTGTCCGGTGTGTCCCTTGGTTTTATCTCTAATGTTCTCACACAAACCTCTGAGACTTCACATAATGGCTGTAGTTATCAGAAAATAAATTACACCCAGGGCAACTCAATTTACTAATTATGTGATTTCTGGGGGTGATTGGTCACTCAGGATTATACTTATGGGGGTCAGACAACAGGGCGCTGAATACTAAGATACAGATTAATACACAAGTTTCAGATTAATATTTATTAAACCAGGAATCATTTCCTTTACACTTCACTTGTACTTAGTGTTTGTGTCACAGAAAATCCCAATAAAGTATATTTAGGTTTGTGGGTATAAGGTGAGAAAATGTGGAAAAGCAAATCTAAAAATGTTCCTGATGATGAAGGTAGGTTTGGTTCCTGAGTCTCCGGCGGTCGCAGTAACACATGGATCGTGCGGCTCCTTCACACATGACGGATCTGCAGCAAATTTACTGCCTGAGATCCTGGCATCTGCTCCAAAATCCTCAGAAAAGAGGCCCAGCGCAGAGGCCCAGCGCAGAGGCCCAGCGCAGAGGCCCAGCGCAGAGGCCCAGCGCAGAGGCCCAGCGCAGAGGCCCAGCGCAGAGGCCCAGCGCAGAGGCCCAGCGCAGAGGCCCAGCGCAGAGGCCCAGCGCAGAGGCCCAGGCAGCGCAGAGGCCCAGGCAGCGCAGAGGCCCAGCGCAGAGGCAGAGGCAGCGCGAGGCCCAGCAGAGAGGGAGAGGCCGCTGGGGAGAGCTCTGCTGTGATTGGCAGGAATTCAATGCGGAGAGATATAATAATGTCACCTAATCTCACAAAATAACGCAAACTAAAAAGTGTTTTTCTTTTTTCTTTCAAACACAAAATTTAAAAAAAAGTGAAAAAAAGCACAACTATACAAGTATTGTATTATACAAACCTGCAGCGATATATATATATAGTACTAGCTGTAGTACCCGGCTACGCCCGGGTTAATAAATAACTGCTGTTAGCTATAACAAAATAGAATTTGAATATGTCATATTAATGACCTGTAGGAAAATAGAAGCTGAGCTGTGATTGGTTGCTATAGGCAGCCTAATAAATCTCCAGCCAAGAGTAAACCCTCCCCCTGGCCGGGCAGTATATGTTACCTCACACATACACATAATAGACAGCTCATGTGACTGACATCTGCCTTAATTCCCTATATGGCACATGTGTTGCACATTGGCTGTTTTTAATCAGATGTTTATTTTTGGAAATTAAAGATACCAGACATATGAGGCGAGTTGTGTGAGGTGATTTGTGCACATCTGTGTCTGTGTGGTGTGTGTGTCCCTGGGGTGTGTGTGTGTGTCCCTGGGGTGTGTGTGTGTGTCCCTGGGGTGTGTGTGTGTGTCTCCCTGGGGTGTGTGTGTGTGTCTCCCTGGGGTGTGTGTGTGTGTCTCCCTGGGGTGTGTGTGTGTGTCTCCCTGGGGTGTGTGTGTTTGTGTCTCCCTGGGGTGTGTGTTTGTGTCTCCCTGGGGTGTGTGTTTGTGTCTCCCTGGGGGGGGTGTGTGTGTCTCCCTGGGGGGGGTGTGTGTGTGTGTCCCTGGGGGGTGTGTGTGTGTGTCCCTGGGGTGTGTGTGTCCCTGGGTGTGTGTGTGTGTCCCTGGTTTGTGTGTGTGTGTGTGTGTGTCCCTGGTGTGTGTGTGTGTGTGTGTGTGTGTCCCTGGGGTGTGTGTGTGTCCCTGGGGTGTGTGTGTGTGTGTGTCCCTGGGGTGGGTGTGTGTGTGTGTCCCTATAGGGGGTGTATGTGTGTCTTTGTGGTGTGTGTGTTTGTGTTCGGGTGCGTGGTGAATATCCCATGTTGGGGCCCACCTTAGTGACTATATGCTGGTATTTGCTGTTAGTCTTTGGCGCTGTCATTAAGCCCCTCTCATTCACAACTGTCAACTGGTAACTGTCACTTTCTCTCCATTATGTAGATAGGGGCAAAATTGTTTGATGAACTGGAACGCGCGGGGTTAAAATTTCGCCTCTCAACATAGCCTATGTTGCTCCCGGGGTCCAGACGTGTGACTGTGCAAAATTGTGTGGCTGTAGTTGTGACGGTGTAGATGCCAATCCTGGACACACACACACACACACACACACACACACACACACACACACACACACACACACACACACACACACACACACACACACACACATACATTCAGCTTTATATATTAGATATTTAATAAATATATACACGACCGTTCAAACGTTTGGGGTCATCCAGACAATTTTGTGTTCTCCATGAAAACTCATACTTTTGATATAAGTTGCAAAATGAATAGAAAATATCGTCCAGACATTGACAAGGTTAGAAATAATGATTGTTATTTGTAGTAATAATTTTCTCCTTCACACTTTGCTTTCGTCATAGAATGCTCCTGTGCAGCCATTCCAGCATTGCAGACCTCTGGCGGGGGCTGTGTAATGAAGCTGCCAGATGAGGCGCTATGAGACATCGACTTCTCACACTAGAGACTCTAATGTACTTGTCTTGTTGCTCAGTTGTGCAGCGGGGCCTCCCACTTCTCTTTCTACTCTGGTTAGAGCCTGTTTGTGCTCTCCTCTGAAGGGAGTAGTACACACCGTTGTAGGAAATCTTCAGCTTCTTGGCAATGTCTCGCATGGAATAGCATTGATTTCTGAGAACAAGAATAGAATGTCGAGTTTCACATGAAAGTTCTCTTTTTCTGGGCATTTTAAGAGTTTCATAGAACAAACAAATGTAACGCTCCAGATTCTCAACTAGCTCAAAGGAAGGTCCATTTTATAGCTTCTCTAATCAGCCAAACCGTTTGCAGCTGTGCTAACATACCTGGGTAAGGGTTTTCTAAACATCCTTTAGCCTTCTTACCCTGAGGCGGGTGAGGGGTGCACCTGGAATCCTGGCACTGAGTATGGGGGAGGGGCGCATCTGGAATCCAGGCACTGAGTATGGGGGAGGGGCGCATCTGGAATCCAGGCACTGAGCGCGAGGGAGGGGCACACCTGGAATGCAGGCACGGGGAGGGGTGCACCTGGTATCCGGGGGAGGGGTTCATCTGGCATTGAGTGCAGGGAAGTAGCACACCTGGAATCCAGGCACAGGGGTGGGGCACACCTGGCGCTGAGTGTGGGAGAGGGGGGTCACCAGGGTCCGGGTTCACTTTGAAGGACTCAGACCAGATTAACCCATTCATTGCTCAGGGCTTTTAGAGTGACCCAAGCGCTGACACTGACCTGGGATTTGACTTCTGTCAGGTCCAAAATACCCAAATCCTCTAGTCAGTCCGTCCAGGTCACAGCAGTCATCTTAGGCTGGAAGCACACTATCCTACTTACATGCTTCTCTCGGACTCAGATCAGTGACCCTGAACGGCCTCTCCCTCTCTGGACGGGAGTGTGATGCTACACAAAAACACAAGCAGCTGACACTCCCATCCAGAGAGGGAGAGGCCGTTCAGGGTCACTGATCTGAGTCCGAGAGAAGCATGTAAGTAGGATAGTGTGCTTCCACCCTTAAGCCTCTGCTGGCGGAGTCTCCTGACAGCTTGTGATGCCGGCAAGAAACTGCAGCATCCATAAGTTTTTTACAAGAAAAATAAACTAATGACAACTTTTTCTTTTTCCTGCGTTTTCTTCCAGACCCGCAGTTTCCTCACAGAGTTCATTAACTACATTAAGGTAAGAGGCCGATCACACCACACCTGTAGGGTTTACTGCTTCTCCCCTGGAGTTATGGAGATTCTGACCCTCCAGGCTCTGTACTCTCAGCCCTCTAGTGGTGGCTCTATGAAGTGAGAATTATTGCAGTAAGCTCCCTCTAGTGGTGGCTGTAAGAAGTGAGAATTATTGCAGTAAGCTCCCTCTAGTGGTGGCTGTATGAAGTGAGAATTATTGCAGTAAGCTCCCTCTAGTGGTGGCTCTATGAAGTGAGAATTATGGCAGTAAGCTCCCTCTTGTGGTGGCTTTAGGAAGTGAGAATTATGACAGTAAACTCCCTATGGTGGCGGCTTTAGAAAGTGAGAATATGGCAGTAAGCTCCCTCTAGTGTTGGCTTTAGAAAGTGAGAATTATTGCAATAAGCTCCCTCTAGTGGCGGCTGTAGGAAGTGAGAATTATTGCTGTAAGCTCCCTCTAGTGGCAGATTTAGAATTATTGCAGTAAGCTCCCTCTAGTGGTGGCTTTAGAAAGTGAGAATTATTGCAGTAAGCTCCCTCTAGTGGTGGCTTTAGAAAGTGAGAATTATTGCAGTAAGCTCCCTCTAGTGGTGGCTTTAGAAAGTGAGAATTATTGCAGTAAGCTCCCTCTAGTGGTGGCTTTAGAAAGTGAGAATTATTGCAGTAAGCTCCCTCTAGTGGTGGCTTTCGAAAGTTAGAATTATTGCAATAAGCTCCCTCTAGTGGCGGCTTTAGAAAGTGAGAATTTTGCACTGAGCTCCATCTAGTGGCGGCTTTTTGAGATGCTGCATGCTCAGATGACGTTGGTTTTTTGTTCCAGGCTACTGATGAGAGAATCTTTAACCGATGTGATCTAATATTAGCCTGAGTTTCCTGTCCTGCTTTGTATGTGGCTGGATGGGGCCGTCCTCGCTCAGAAGATGATGGATGGCAGCTCCGAGCCCTGAGAACTGAATTCCATGGACTGTTCCAATACAGAACCTGCAGCCCATGAAGTCCAGTCCTCCAGCTCGGCTGCCCACAACGTCCTGTCCGCCGTCTCTCAGCTGCCCACAATGTCCCATCCTCCATCTCTCGGCTGCCCACAACGTCCCGTCCTCCGTCTCTCAGCTGCCCAGACTGTCCCGTCCACTATCTCTTTACTCTTCGACTGTGGCACTATAACAGGACAGCAAAGACATTTGTGCTGATGTTTTTGCCTCCCAGAAAATTGTCCAGACTGGATTCAATTATAACAAACCCTCAGCTGTAAGATGTATTCATTCTTAAAGTGGTGTTAGAGCCTCATTCACTGAGGGCAGGCGAGGATGAAGAAATGGATGAGGACACCAACACATGTATGAGGCTGCAGAGTTATATGGAGACACAGGACCCCGGAGCCCCTGTATGTGGAGCGCAGGTGACTGGAAACACCCGATTGATTGATTTTCTTACTTTTAGGCTTCCAAAGTGGTGATTCTGGAGGATCTTGGGGCACATTTTGGACTCCGAGCTCAAGTGAGTGATTAAAGACACCTGTATTCAATGACCTATATATCCTCCTTGGCTCTCCCTCATTGACCTCTCCTTGGCTCGGCTCTCGCTCGTTGACCTCCTCTCCTCCTTGGCTCTCCCTCATTGACCTCTCCTTGGCTCGGCTCTCGCTCGTTGACCTCCTATCCTCCTTGGCTCGGCTCTCGCTCGTTGACCTCCTGTCCTCCTTGGCTCGGCTCTCGCTTGTTGACCTCCTCTCCTCCTTGGCTCGGCTCTCGCTCATTGACCTCCCTCCTCCTTGGCTCGGCTCTCGCTCGTTGACCTCCTCTCCTCCTTGGCTCTCCCTCATTGACCTCTCCTCCTTGGCTCGGCTCTCGCTCGTTGACCTCCCCTCCTCCTTGGCTCGGCTCTCGCTCGTTGACCTCCCCTCCTCCTTGGCTCGGCTCTCGCTCGTTGACCTCCTCTCCTCCTTGGCTCGGCTCTCGCTCGTTGACCTCCTCTCCTCCTTGGCTCGGCTCTCGTTCGTTGACCTCCTCTCCTCCTTGGCTCGGTTCTCGCTCGTTGACCTCCTCTCCTCCTTGGCTTGGCTCTCGCTCGTTGACCTCCTCTCCTCCTTGGCTCGGCTCTCGTTCGTTGACCTCCTCTCCTCCTTGGCTCGGCTCTCGCTCGTTGACCTCCTCTCCTCCTTGGCTCGGCTCTCGCTCGTTGACCTCCTCTCCTCCTTGGCTCGGCTCTCGCTCGTTGACCTCCTCTCCTGCTTGGCTCGGCTCTCGCTCGTTGACCTCCTCTCCTCCTTGGCTCGTCTCTCGCTCGTTGACCTCCTCTCCTCCTTGGCTCGTCTCTCGCTCGTTGACCTCCTCTCCTCCTTGGCTCGGCTCTCGCTCGTTGACCTCCTCTCCTCCTTGGCTCGGCTCTCGCTCGTTGACCTCCTCTCCTACTTGGCTCGGCTCTCGCTCGTTGACCTCCTCTCCTCCTTGGCTCGGCTCTCGCTCGTTGACCTCCTCTCCTCCTTGGCTCGGCTCTCGCTCGTTGACCTCCTCTCCTCCTTGGCTCGGCTCTCGCTCGTTGACCTCCTCTCCTCCTTGGCTCGGCTCTCGCTCGTTGACCTCCTCTCCTCCTTGGCTCGGCTCTCGCTCGTTGACCTCCTCTCCTCCTTGGCTCGGCTCTCGCTCGTTGACCTCCTCTCCTCCTTGGCTCGGCTCTCGCTCGTTGACCTCCTCTCCTCCTTGGCTCGGCTCTCGCTCGTTGACCTCCTCTCCTCCATGGCTCGGCTCTCGCTCGTTGACCTCCTCTCCTCCTTGGCTCGGCTCTCGCTCGTTGACCTCCTCTCCTCCTTGGCTCGGCTCTCGCTCGTTGACCTCCTCTCCTCCTTGGCTCGGCTCTCGCTCGTTGACCTCCTCTCCTCCTTGGCTCGGCTCTCGCTCGTTGACCTCCCCTCCTCCTCGGCTCGGCTCTCGCTCGTTGACCTCCCCTCCTCCTCGGCTCGGCTCTCGCTCGTTGACCTCCCCTCCTCCTCGGCTCGGCTCTCGCTCGTTGACCTCCCCTCCTCCTCGGCTCGGCTCTCGCTCGTTGACCTCCCCTCCTCCTCGGCTCGGCTCTCGCTCGTTGACCTCCCTCCTCCTCGGCTCGGCTCTCGCTCGTTGACCTCCCCTCCTCCTCGGCTCGGCTCTCGCTCGTTGACCTCCCCTCCTCCTCGGCTCGGCTCTCGCTCGTTGACCTCCCCTCCTCCTCGGCTCGGCTCTCGCTCGTTGACCTCCCCTCCTCCTCGGCTCGGCTCTCGCTCGTTGACCTCCCCTCCTCCTCGGCTCGGCTCTCGCTCGTTGACCTCCCCTCCTCCTCGGCTCGGCTCTCGCTCGTTGACCTCCCCTCCTCCTCGGCTCGGCTCTCGCTCGTTGACCTCCCCTCCTCCTCGGCTCGGCTCTCGCTCGTTGACCTCCCCTCCTCCTCGGCTCGGCTCTCGCTCGTTGACCTCCCCTCCTCCTTGGCTCGGCTCTCGCTCGTTGACCTCCCCTCCTCCTTGGCTCGGCTCTCGCTCGTTGACCTCCCCTCCTCCTTGGCTCGGCTCTCGCTCGTTGACCTCCCCTCCTCCTTGGCTCGGCTCTCGCTCGTTGACCTCCCCTCCTCCTTGGCTCGGCTCTCGCTCGTTGACCTCCCCTCCTCCTTGGCTCGGCTCTCGCTCGTTGACCTCCCCTCCTCCTTGGCTCGGCTCTCGCTCGTTGACCTCCCCTCCTCCTTGGCTCGGCTCTCGCTCGTTGACCTCTCTTCTCTCTTGTGGACAGGATGCCATCAGCAGGATCCAGGACTTATTAGCAGACGGTTCCATTACAGGTGAGGCCGCAGCCCTGGCAGTGAGTAGAGAATTCTGTTCGCGGTGTGACGTCATGTGACGTGTCCCCTCCTCTCTTGCAGGTGTCATTGATGACAGAGGGAAGTTTATCTACATCACAACGGAGGAGATGGCGGCGGTGGCGCAGTTCATCCGACAGCGGGGGAGGGTCTCCATCTCTGAACTGGCGCAGGCCACCAATCAGCTGATCAACCTGAACCCCGAGAGCAGCGCAGCAGCACTCACTGTCAGCTAGTGCGCCTGACAGCGGACTGTGGTGGGGAGGGAAGAGGAGCAGACTGCGAGGTGGTGTCCTGACCCCGTCCCCAGACCTGGGACATCACCGGCATTAGAGGGATTACATCCTCCCTTGTGTGTCTCCCTTCAGGCAAAGTAACAGGAAATGCCACCGGACAGCGGACCTGCAGCTGAGGGGGGGACACTGATTGTGGGGGAACCGCCGGACTAATAAAATCTGATTTCCCCAATCACATGGTGTCCTGTGCATCACTTATACTCCATTCACCTCCAGAGCTGCACTCACAGCCTCCACATTACAGTATTATACTCCATTCACCTCCAGAGCTGCACTCACAGCCTCCACATTACAGTATTATACTCTAGTCCCCTTCAGAGCTGCACTCTCAGGTTCCACAGTACAGTATTATACTCCAGTCACCTCCAGAGCTGCATTCACAGCCTCCACATTACAGTATTATACTCCATTCACCTCCAGAGCTGCACTCACAGCCTCCACATTACAGTATTATAGTCCAGTAACCTCCAGAGCTGCACTCACAGCCTCCACATTACAGGATTATCCTCAAGTCACCTCCAGAGCTGCACTCACAGCCTCCACATTATGGTATTATACTCCAGTCACCTCCAGAGCTGCATTCACAGCCTCCACATTACAGTATTATACTCTAGTCCCCTTCACAGCTGCACTCACAGCCTCCACATTACAGTATTATACTGCAGTCACCTCCTGAGCTGCACTCTCAGGTTCCACAGTACAGTATTATACTCCAGTCACCTCCAGAGCTGCATTCACAGCTTCCACATTACAGTATTATACTCCATTCACCTCCAGAGCTGCACTCACAGCTTCCACATTACAGTAGTATACTCCATTCACCTCCAGAGCTGCACTCACAGCCTCCACATTACAGTATTATAGTCCAGTAACCTCCAGAGCTGCACTCACAGCCTCCACATTACAGGATTATCCTCAAGTCACCTCCAGAGCTGCATTCACAGCCTTTATATTACAGTATTATACTCCAGTCACTTCCAGAGCTGCAACAACAGCCTCAACATTATGGTATTCTAACCCAGTCACCTCCAGAGCTCCACTCACATCCTTCCAAAAAAAGTATTATACTCCAGTCACCTCCAGAGCTGCACTCACAGCTTCAGCATTACAGTATTATACTCCATTCACCTTCAGAGCTGCAACCACAGCCTCCACATTACAGTATTATGCTACAGTCACCTCCAGAGCTGCACTCACAGCCTCCACATCACAGTGTTATCCTCCAGTCACCTCCAGAGCTGCACTCACATCCTCCACATTACAGTATTATACTCCAGTAACCTCCAGAGCTGCACTCACAGCCTCCACATTACAGGATTATCCTCCAGTCACCTCCAGAGCTGCATTCACAGCCTCCACATTACAGTATTTTACTCCAGTAACCTCCAGAGCTGCACTCATAGCCTCAACATTATGCTATTATACTCCAGTCACCTCCAGAGCTGCACTCACAGCCTCCACATCACAGTATTATACTCCAGTCACCGCTAGAGATTCACTCACATCCTCCACATTACAGTATTATACTCCAGTCACCTCCAGAGCTGCACTCACAGCCTCCACATTACAGGATTATCCTCCAGTCACCTCCAGAGCTGCATTCACAGCCTCCACATTACAGTATTTTACTCCAGTAACCTCCAGAGCTGCACTCATAGCCTCAACATTATGCTATTATACTCCAGTCACCTCCAGAGCTGCACTCACAGCCTCCACATTACAGGATTATCCTCCAGTAACCTCCAGAGCTGCACTCACAGCCTCAACATTATGGTATCATACTCCAGTCACCTCCAGAGCTGCACTCACAGCCTCCACATCAGTGTTATCCTCCAGTTGCCTCCAGAGCTGCACTCACAGCCTCCACATTACAGTATCATCCTCGAGTCACTTCCAGAGCTGCAACCACATCCTTCACATTACAGAATTATACTCCAGTCACCTCCAGAGCTGCACTCACAGCCTCCACATTACAGTATCATCCTCCAGTCACCTCCAAAGCTGCACTCGCAACCTTCACATTACAATATTATACTCCAATCACCTCCAGAGCTGCACTCACATCCTTCCAAATAAAGTATTATACTCCAGTCACTTCCAGATCTGAACTCACAGACTTCACATTACAGTATACTCTGGTCACCTCCAGAGCTGCACATACTGTCTCCACATTACAGTATTCTACTCCAGTCACCTCCAGAGATGCACTCACAGCCTTTACATTTACTGTATTGTACTCCAGTCACCTCCAGAGCTGCACTCACAGCTTTCACATTACTATATCATCCTCCAGTCACCTCCAGAGCTGCAACAACATCCTCCACATTACAATATTATACTCCTGTCACTTCCAGAGCTGCACTCACAGCTTTCACATTTCAGTATATTCCTCCAGTCACCTCCAGAGCTTCACTCAGCTTTCAGATTATGGTATTATACTCCAGTCACCTCCAGAGCTGCACTCACAGCCTTCACATTACGGTATTATACTCCAGTCATTTTCAGAGCTGCATCCACAGCCTTTACATTACAGAATTATACTCCAGTCACCTCCAGAGCTGCACTCACATTTTTCACATTACAGTATAATCCTCCAGTCACCTCCAGAGCTGCAACCACAGCCTCCAAATTACATTATTATACTCCAGTTACCTCCAGAGCTGCACTCAGCTTCCAGATTATGGTATTATACTCCAGTCACCCCTAGAGCTGCACTTAAGAGCTCGACATTACAGTATTATAATCCAGTCACGTCCATAGCTGCAACCACATCCTTCCCATTACAGGATTATACTCCAATCACCTCCAGAGCTGCACTCACAGCCTCCACATTATGGTATTATACTCCAGTCACCTCCAGAGCTGCACCCGCAGCCTCCTCCTTACAGTATTATGCTACAGTCACCTCCAGAGCTGCATTCACAGCTTCCACATTACTGTATTATACTCCATTCACCTCGAGAGCTGCACTCACAGCTTCCACATTACAGAAGTATACTCCATTCACCTCCAGAGCTGCACTCACAGCCTCCACATCACAGTGTTATTCTCCAGTCACCTCCAGAGCTGCACTCACAGCCTCCATATTATGGTATTATACTCCAGTCACCTCCAGAGCTCCATTCACAGCCTTTATATTACATTATTATACTCCAGTCACCTCCAGAGCTGCACTCACATCCTTCACATTACAGTATTATACTCCAATCACCTCCAGAGCTGCAACAACAGCCTCCACATTATAGTATTATACTCCAGTCACCTCCAGAGCTGCAACAACAGCTTCCAGATTATGGTATTATACTCCAGTTACCTCCAGAGCTGCACTCACAACCTTCACATTATAGTATTATATTCCAGTCACCTCCAGAGCTGCACTCACAGCTTCCACATTACAGTATTATACTCCAGTCACTTCCATTGCTGCACTCACAGCCTCTACATGACTGTATTATACTCCAGTCACCTCCAGAGCTCCACTCGCATCCTTCCAAATAAAGTATTATACTCCAGTCACTTTCAGAGCTGCACTCACAGCCTCAGTATTACAGTATTATACTCCAGTTACCTCCAAAGCTGCACTCACAGCCTCCACATTACAGTATCATCCTCCAGTCACCTCCAGAGCTGCACTTATATCCTTCCAAATAAAGTATTATACTCCAGTCACCTCCAGAGCTGCAACCACATCCTCCAAATTACATTATTATACTTCAGTTACCTCCAGAGCTGCACTCAGCTTCCAGATTATGGTATTATACTCCAGTCGCCTCCAGAGCTGCATTCACAGCCTTCACATTACAGAATTATACTCCAGTCACCTCCAGAGCTGCACTTATATCCTTCCAAATAAAGTATTATACTCCAGTCACCTCCAGAGCTGAACTCACATCCTTGCTATTACAGTATTCTACTCCATTCACCTTCAGAGCTGCAACCACAGCCTCCACATTGCTGTGTTATACTCCAGTCACTTTCAGAGCTGCATACACATCCTCCAAATTACATTATTATACTCCAGTTACCTCCAGAGCTGCACTCAGCTTCCAGATTATGGTATTATACTCCAGTCACCTCCAGAGCTGCACCCGCAGCCTCCTCATTACAGTATTATGCTACAGTCACCTCCAGAGCTGCACTCACAGCCTCCACATTACAGTATCATCCTCGAGTCACCTCCAGAGCTGCAACCTCAGCCTCCACATTATAGTATTATACTCCAGTCACCTCCAAAGCTGCAACCACATCCTCCACATTACAGTATTATACTCCAGTCACCTCCAGAGCTGCACTCACAGACTTTATATTACAGTATTATACTCCAGTCACTTCCAGAGCTGCACTCACAGCCTCCACATTATGGCATTATACTCCAGTCACCTCCAGAGCTGCACTCACATCTTCTACAGTACAGTATCATTCTCCATTCACCTCCAGAGCTGCAGTCAATGCCTACACATTACAGTATTGTCCTACAGTCACCTCCAGAGCTGCAACAACAGCTTCCACAGTACAGTATTATACTCCAGTCACCTCCAGAGCTGCATTCACAGCTTCCACAGTACAGTATTATACTCCAGTCACCTCCAGAGCTGCACTCAAATTCTTCCTATTACGGTATTATAGTCCAGTCACCTCCGGAGCTGCACTCACAGCTTCCACATTACAGTACTATACTCCAGTCACCTCCAGAGCTGCATGCACAGCTTCCACATTACATTATTGTACTACAGTCACCTCCAGAGCTGCACTCACATCCTTCATATTACAGTATTATACTCCAGTCACTTCAAGAGCTGCACTCATAGCCTCCACATTACAGTATTATACTCCAGTCACCTCCAGAGCTGCACCTTGTGCGCTCTATCTATATACAGATCTGGTCCGTACTTAGCTGAGGTCGTAGATGCAGTTTTGTATTTGATCATAGTACAAGAAGCCGCCGCCATCTGCGGTGCAACACTGACACCTTGTGGCTATTTTGTGCATAGCCACTATCTCCTTTATTACCGTTATAAAAAATGTTCTATGCGCAGTGAAGCCGCTCTGTCATGTCTCTGTCTATGCGCCTCTGTGTTCACTTATCTGTACAATGCTACCATCTTGTGGCCATTCTGGATATTGCTGATAACTCAAAATTTCAATTTCCAGTGTGAGCTTAGGCTGCCTTCACACTGGCGTTTGGATAAGCAGCGCACGATGCGCATGCTTATCCGCATTGTAAAAAGCATTCGTGCGCATCGCAACGCTGCTTTTTTTGTGCGCATATCCATACTAATTCCTTTTTAAAAACGCAGCGCATCATTGCTTATACATGCGTTTTGATCATGCGCATGCGTTTTATGTCAGCATGCGTATCTGAAATATGTGGGCGGAGAGTGGGCGGACCTGAAAGTCAGACTCTGGGCTTGCGCAATGATGAGTACGCATGCGTACCGAAAGCAGGCATCAGCAATGTCCTGCGCACGCTTGCGTACCCATAGGCGATAATGCTGATATTAGGCGCTAGTGTGCGCATGCGCATTCTAGCGCTTATTTTATTACCCAAAAAATGCAACACGGTGCGTCCGGAGGGAGTTTATTTTCGGAGGACACGTACGCATAAGCACCTATAAGCAGTCAAAAGCAGCATTTTGCTTACAATTGCGTTTACCATTGTAAGGATAGAGACGCAATAAGCATGCTGATGGAATTATTTTTATCGGCATCGTGCGCTGCTGATTGATACGCTAGTGTGAAGGCAGCCTTACAGACTCATTTTTTGTTATGTATGGATTCTAGAAATTATTTTTCATTATTATTTTTATCATATTGCATTTTTCAATATATTTTTAAAAATATTTTTTATTATACTATTATTTTTAATGAATTTTTTTATTTGCTGTATTATAATTTTTATTGTTTGTTTTATTATTTTTTCAATTTTTATTAGAAATATTTTACTTTTTTGTAATTTTTTTTCATTTATTATTTGACCTTTATTTTGCTTTATTTTATATTTATTGATAATTGTAATGCTTTAATCCCTTTATTCCTTTATATTCTTTTTATGATGCTTCTGTTCATTATGCTTTTCATTATTAAGTGTAATACTTTAATATTTTTTCTTTTAATAATGCTTGTTTTATTTTTTTATTTATTATTATACTAATTACTTTTTTTTTTTTTGCTTGTTTTTCTTCATTATTGTAATACTTTAATATTTATTTATTTTTTAAATAATGCCGTTATTCTGTATTTTGACACCTTTTACTGGTTTTTGTATTTTTTTGCATTTTTATTATGTTCATCAATATTAATTGTAACACTTTAATATGTTTATTTCTTTGTATTGTTGTTATTGATGCTTCTCTTATTTATTTTTACTCTTTTTATTTTTGCACAGTGTGTTGTTCATTATTCTCATACTTTATTATATAATTTATATTTTATTTTTTGTTATTTTGTGTTGCTTTTCATTATAATTGCAATTAGTTTCATATTTTTAGTATTATTTATGTTTATACTTTTTTCTGGGTTCAGTTATTTGTTTGCATTTTTCAGTTATACTTTTTATTATTTATACTACTTTAATTTTTTTTATATTCTTTTATTTTTACATTATTTTTATGTTCATTATTCTAATACTTTAGTATTTTTTGTATTAATACTGCACTTTAATTATTTCATTTTATACTTTCTACCATTTTTTTGTTGTTGTTCATTATTAAATTGTAGTTCTTTAATATTATTGTTGGAATGTTTTTAATGATAGAAATTAATAATAATAATAATAGTAGTAATAATAATAATAATAATAATAATAATAATAATGCTTTTCTTTTTTTTACCATTTTATTTTTTGCATTTTTGTTTTCTCAATTTTTCATTGTAATACTTGAACATTTAATTTTTTTTTAAATCCCCTTCTTTCTCATTTTTATATTTTTTACTATTTATTTTAATTTACTCTTTTTTTTGTTGCTGTTTATTATTAATTGTAATACTTTATTATTTAAAAAAAATATTTTTGTATCTTTTACTGATATTTGTTGCATTTTTTATTATACTTTTTATTATTAATCATATTTCTTTAACCTTTTTATTTTTAGTGATGCTTGTTTTATATATTTTTAGAGTTTTTGCCTTTTTTTATTTTTTTCATTATTTTTATGTTCATTATTCAGATACTTTAATATTTTTATTTTTTGTATTAATACTGTACTTTATTTAATTTTATTCTTTTCACCATTCTTAATTTGCTGTTCATTATGAAATTGTATAATTTCATATTTCTTTAAATGTTTTTAATGATGCTTTTCTTTTTTTTTTTGTTTTTTACATTTTTTACAATTTTATTTTTCTTTATTTATTTTTATTTGTAATACTTTTATATTTTTTTTGTGCATTTTTATATAAAAAAATACCTTTATTACTCATTTTTTGTATTTTTTACTATTATTTCAATGTATCTATTTTTTATGTTGCTGTTCATTTTAATTGTAATACTTTTTTTTTTTATTTTTTGTTACTTTGTTTTCATTACTATTTGCAATTATTTATTTTTTTAACCTTTTACTTTTATTTTTTTGCATGTTTTAATATATTTTTGATTATTAATTATATGTCTTATTACTATAATATAATACAATTACTACATAATTATATTACCATATTATATTAATTTAATATTTTAATATATTTATTTTTACACTTTTTACCTTTTTAAATTTTTGTATTTTTCTGTTAACTATTTTATTTTTTTATTATTTTAATTAAATATCTTAATTTTTTTGGCATTAAACTGTGCTTGAATTATTTTTTTACTGTTTTATTAAGTTGCTGTTCATTATTAAATTGTAATACTTTAATAGTGTTATTTATTTTCTTAAAATTTTTTTTTAATTTTAATTAATAGTTAATTTTTTTTTTACACTTTTTACCATTTTAGTTTTTTTGCATTTTCTTTCTTTATTATTAATTTTTATCCCATACTTAAATTTTTTTTGTGTATTTTCTTTTAAATACTTGTATTATTAATTTTTATATTTTTGACAATTAGTTTTTTATTTATTAAGTTTTTTAACGTTGCACTTTATTATGAATTGTAATAATTTAATTTTTTTATTTTATTTTGTTATTTTACGATGTTCATTATTTATTGTAATGCTGTAATCTTTTTCTTTCTTTGTATTCTTTCTATTGATTTTTGTCCTATTTATTTGTAATAATTCTTGTTTATTTATTTTCTTTTTACAATTTTTACTATTTTTGCTATTTTTTTGCATTATTTATGTTGCTGTTCATTATTGTTATATTTTTAATACAATAATGCTTGTATAATTTATTTTTAAACTTTTTGTTATATTTTTGCATTTTTGTATGTTTCTGTTCATTATTAGTTAAATTATCATATTTTTAATTGTTTTGTAATTTTTTAATTGGTTTTTAGTTATTTTATGTTGCTCTTTATTATTGATTGTAATTCTGTGATATTTTAATTTCTTTGTATTCTTTTTAATAATGCTTGTCTTATTTATATTTACACTTTTTAATGTTTTTTTTGCATTATTTTATGTCAATGTTCATTATTTTAATATTTTGTAATTCTGTTCATTTGTTTCAATAATTCTTGTTTTATTTAATTTTTTTACACTTTTTACTGTTTTTGCTATTTTTTTTGCATTATTTATGTTGCTGATCATTATTGTTATATTTTTATATTTTTTTATTTTATTTTGAGTTATTTTATGATGTTCTTTATTATTGTAATTTTGTAATATATTAATTTTTTATTTTTTTTAATGTTTGTTTTATTTATTTTTACACTTTTTAATGTTCTTTGCATTATTTTATGTCAATTTTCATTTTTAATTGCAATAATTTTAATTCTTTCTATTTTTAAAAATTCTTGTTTTATTTTTTTTTACACTTTTTGCTAATTTTTTTGCATTGCTTATGTTGCTGGATTTTATTAATTGTTATAATATATATATGTATATATATCATTTATTTATGAGTTATTTTTATGTTCCCCTTTATTATTAATTGTAATACTGTAATATTTTATTTCTTTTTAATAATCCTTATTGTGTTATTTCTTTTTACACTTTTTACTGTTATTTTGCATTATTTTATGTCACTGTTCATTTTTAAATGTAATATTTTTAATTCTTTCTATTTTTAATATTTCTTGTTCTATATTTTGCATTATTTATGTTGCTGTTCATTATTGTTATAATATTTTAATTTTTTATATATTTTTATATTTTATTGTAAGTTATTTTATGTTGTTCTTTATTATTGTAATATTTAATTTTTTTTTATTTTCTTTTTATCAATGCTTGTCTTATTTACTTTAACATTTTTTAAAATTTTATTTTGTATTTTTTGTTGATGGTCATTTGTAATTGAAATATTTTTAATTCTTTCTATTTTTCACAAGTCTTGTTTTATTTTTTTTATACTTTTTATGTTTTTTTCTTATTTTTTTGCATTATTTTGTTGCAGTTCATTAATAATTGTAATATTTTTTAATCCTTTCTATTCTTTTTAAGGATTGTATATATTTTTTACATTTTTACTGTGTTTGCTGTGTTTTTTTTTTGCATTAGTTTATGTTGCTGATTCTTTTTAATTGTTATACTTTAATATTATTATTTTTTTTATTTTTTTTATTTTATTTTGTGTTGCTGTTTATTACTAATTGTAATACTGTAATATTTTTATTTCTTTGTATTAGTTTTTAATGATGTCTTATTTATTTTTTTATACTTTCCACTTTTTTTTAGAATAATTTTATTTTGTTTATGTTTATTTTTAATTGTAATATTTTTAATTCTTTTATTTTTAATAATTCTTATGTTATTTATTGATTGATTTTTTTACACTTTTTCTGCATTATTTTATGTTACTTTTCATTCTTAGTTATGCTTTAATATTTTTATTTTTTTAGAATTTTAATTTTTTTTTTAGTTATTTTATGTTCATTATTAACTAATACTGTAATTTTTATTTCTTTGTATTCTTTCTTATTTATTTTTATACTTTTTGTTATATTGTTGCATTTTTTATGTTGCTGTATATTATTAGTTAAACTATCATATATTTTTTATAATTTTTTTAATTATTTTTAGTTATTTTATGTTGCTCTTTATTATTAATTGTAATACTTGTCTTATTTATTTTATACTTTTTACACTTTTTTGCTTTGCATTATTTTATGTTGCTGATCATTGTTAATTTTACTTCTTTAATGTTTGTATTCTTTTCTTAGTTCTCAGTGTTCCTTGCTCTGATTTCCTTCCATCTGTCAATATTTTCTCTCATTGTCTTATAGATGATTCTTATTGTTTCCGGCCTCTTTCCCTGCAGTTCCTCACCCCCCACCCTCGGTGTATCTGATCTCTATTCCTAGTGGCAGCTCCCAGCAGGTTTCTCAGCTGTCCGGGGTCGATGATGTCACGGTAAATGATCGGTGCCGCTATCCCCGCAGCTCCCAGCAGGTTTCTCTCTTACAATAATCCTCGGCTGTCCGGGGACGATGATGTCATGGTAAACGATCAGTGCCGCTATCCCCGGCAGCTCCCGGCAGGTTTCTCTCTTAGAATAATCCTCGGCTGTCCGGGGACGATGATGTCATGGTAAACGATCAGTGCCGCTATCCCGGCAGCTCCCGGCAGGTTTCTCTCTTACAATAATCCTCCGCTGTCCGGGGACAGGTGATGTCATGATAAACAATTTGTGCCGCTATCCCCGGCAGCTCCCAGCAGGTTTCTCTCTTACAATAATCCTCAGCTGTCCGGGGACAGGTGATGTCATGATAAACTATCAGTGCCGCTATCCCCGGCAGCTCCCAGCAGGTTTCTCTCTTACAATAATCCTCGGCTGTCCAGGGACGATGATGTCATGGTAAACAATCCGTGCCGCTATCCCCGGCAGCTCCCGGCAGGTTTCTCTCTTACAATAATCCTCGGCTGTCCGAGGACAGGTGATGTCATGATAAACAATCCGTGCCGCTATCCCCGGCAGCTCCCGGCAGGTTTCTCTCTTAGAATAATCCTCGGCTGTCCGGGGACAGGTGATATCACGATAAACAATCGGTGCCGCTATTCTCTGTGGGCTCCCGCCTCGTTCACACCCCCCGTCCCTCCCCCGTCTCACATAGAGCATTCACAGACGATAATTACAGCTTCTCGTTAATCTTTTTTTTGTTGTTTTTCAGGATTTGGTAAGAAGCTTTTTTATTTGATTCAAAGTTTTGTAAAAGTCAAATATCAACTTCAAATTATACAGAAGGAAATATCCGTCCCCCGTGGAGATCACCGAGGTGCGGAATTATCCGCCTGGATGAATCTGTTTCCAGCTGCTCCCAAACAACACAAAACTTTTACTTTTCTTTTTTGTCAATCCTGAAACTTTATACCGTGGACTTTATCCGTCCTTTATTACTGACATAATGTGATCGGTGATGATTTATTCCATGTAGTTATCGAATTACTGTCTCAAATGTGCGAACAGATGATCGTAGGACCAGAGGAAATTAACTTTGCCTTGTTTTATCCTTTTTAGCATTTTTGCTAAATAAAGGGAATCTGCCCCTAAAGCTAAGGGGCTTTATGCTATCCCTTATGTAAAGGTTATTCCTAATGGTGGGGAGGGCTGAGCCTCCTTTCCTGCCCTTGCTCCTGTCCAGCCCTGAAATTATTCCCACTCCCTGGGACAGGATACTAATGAAACCCATAGATAAATACAAACAAGGGAAAACAAAAGCTCAATCACAAAACATTGTAAAGACAATAAAAGTGGCAGGAGGATAAATATGAGCAGGAAGGAAGCTACAAAACAATAGGGGAAAAGTTCCACAACTGCATCAAGTAAAGAGCACAATTTTCTCCCGAGAGTCTGGGACACCGTTCTCACAGACCAACATAGGATAAACTATAGCTGGCATGGGTGGAAGGATTCAACCAGCATAAATAGGAGGGGACTAACTATCATAGGCCTCCCCCAATGTGATGATAGGAGCAAGCAGACCAGCAGAGATTAACTCTTGTTAACCTCCTATAAATCAGCACACAGCAGGTTGACTCATTAGTCTGCCTGTGTTGATCCCAGACACCAAAGGAATCATCGGGCGGAGTATCAGAATCTGCAATCTGAACAGAGTCCAACGCTGCCATGACAGTCAGCAAAGTTTGTGCACAACTCTGTGACAGTCTGTCAGCAGTGTTTTGCTATGTAAGCTGAGGATAGTATGATGTAAGAGTTAAGAAACAAAAAGCAACCATGACCCTCTTATCAGTGTGTGTGCAATGACTTACATATGCTAAAGGATTTATTACCAGCATTAGCATTGCATGACTGTAAAGTCACACACAAGCCAATCTGACACGCTAATTGCAGTGATTCACACCTCACAGTCAATGTGCAATCTCTGTGGAGAGCCTTGTCTGGGTGAGGGCAGCTCTGTCTATAGATATTGTACATACAGAGTCTGGTGTGGGCAGGGGAAGCTCTCTGTCTATAGGCATTGTACATACAGAACCTGGTGTTGGCAGGGGCAGTTCACGGTCTATAGACATTGTGACCCGTCCAGGCCGGGGTACTCAGAGCTCGGGCACGGTGTCAGGGAAACGCGATCACGGGTGGCTGCACCCAAGTCCGTGGCTCTGAGGATCGGGGACTTCTAAAATACAGTTTTTGTTAGAATAGTTTGTGACGCCACCTGTAGTATCTGGTGAGGGATCACCAGCTCCGCCACAGTCCTCTGTAGCAGGGCTGTGGAGTCGGAGTCGGAGTCGTGGAGTCGGAGTCGGAGTCGGAGCTAGTTTGGCCGGAGTCGGAGTCGGAGTCGGTAGAAATGTACCGACTCCGACTCCAGCTTTAAAAAAATGTATTAATATTTCATAATTGAACTTTCATATTAATTTTATAAATGTTACTCAAATATTTATGTTCTATCAAACTATGAACAACAGTGATAAGCAGTTCTGCTGGAGATAGAGACATTTCTTACTTCTTGTGTGTCACTGTTCTCCACTGCCCTTATCTATTCTTATACTTGGTTAACTTCATGCTGCCCCAACCCCCCTACTTACAATGTATGAAACTGAAAGTGAAAATGTGTTGCAAATTCTTAGTAGCAACTTGGCTCCTCCTCGTCTAGACTAGATCATACTAGCCGGTGTGCATCTTCCAAGCATCTCACAGCTGCCTGCTACTCAGAAGAAGAGGAAGACTGTAAGAAGTATTATCCACAAACTTTGCATCAGTTAACTGTGAGTACATGAGGAATAATAACAGTATTACTGACCAGTATATCAGTTGTACGACCTGGCAATAATTTTGTACAATTGTTTTTAGGAAAAACAATTGTCATTTGGATTGTGAATGCAGAATTAAAAACCTGAGAATGTCAAAGAAGCATCACATTAAATCAGCTGTATTTGAACATTTCACCATCACTCAAGATAGAAAACATTATGTCTGTCAGTGTATGACAAATGATCCAGACGAAAACAAAAGCTGTGAAGCGAAGATAAGTGCATTTTCAGGCAAAGATAAAAATGCTCCTACCAGAGCTTCTAATCTAAAGAGACATTTACAGCGCTTCCATCCAGAAGTACTGAAAGCAGTGGATGAGAAAGACTGCATCCAAACCAAAGAACCAGTGCCCAGCTCTTCCGGTCAAGCAAAGGAGCAGAGAACTTTGCAGCCATCAGTTGCAAGATATTTTGTCAGTGACAAAGTTACTGTGACAATGACAGTAGATACATTTAAAAAACAGATCATAGAGCTTGTTGTAAAGGATAGTGTGCCTATTTCATTATTTTCACGACCAGCTTTTATGTGTTTGAATGGAGAAATGGCCCGCAAGCTTGGTGTTTCTCTGGAGAGAGAGAGTATTAGAAAATTAGTAATCGAAGAAGCTTTTAAACAAAAGGAAGAACTTAAAAAAACTCTCAAGGGACGCTTTGTGTTTCTTAAAATGGATGCCTGCACACGTCACAGAGTGAACTATTTTGCCATCAATGTCCAGTTTGTTTGTGACAAAAATGAAATAATTACCAAAACATTGGCAGTAAAAGACACCAAAGCTCATCACACCAGTGAGTTTCTCCAGGCCTTGGTGGAAAAGGTTCTGCAAGACTATGAACTTAAAAAAGAGCAAGTTCTTTCTGTCGTAACTGACAATGCTTCAAATATGATAAGTACTATTAAGCTAATGAATGAGAGTAATGATGGTGACCAGCAGCTAGAAGAACATTCTGGGTCCACGGACACAGAAATGTTTGAAATAGAGGAACACAGTATAACTGAGGAGCAAACTGAAGTTGCTTCAGATGAACTGCTACATGATAGTTTAGATAATCTTGTTGAAACTGTGTCAATGCGATCTTTCATTCATCACATGCGCTGTGTTGTGCATACGCTACAGCTGGCTATAAGAGACAGTCTGCAAGAAGGACATGCTGCTGCACTGATTGGCAAGGTGAGAAAATTGGCTACTGTTGCCAGAACCCCTAAAGTTGACTCAATTTTGAAGAGACGTGCTGGAAAAGGGGCAATTATTGATCAAGCCACACGATGGGGCAGTACTTACTTAATGATTCAGCGCTTGGTTGAACTGAAAACCTTTCTTGTAGACATGGCTAACCCTCAACTGACGCTAAATGAAAGTCAGTGGAATCAGGTGACTGAGCTGGAAAAATTGCTAGAGCACCCATTTACAGTGACTAAAAAATTACAAGCAGAGGACTTAACTCCAGGTATTTTCTTAAAGGAGTGGAGGAACCTGATGCTTCGCCTGTCCCAAAGAGGAGGGTTAATTGCAAGTGGCATTGCTACATCAATGAAACGGAGAGAGGAGCTACTATTACAAAATAACATTCTTTTGGCAGCTGTTTATGTAGACCCAATGCATCAGATTCTTCTAGATGATCAACAGCTGAGTAAAGGAAAAGAAGCTCTGTTTGAAATAGCAGTGAGGATGAAAGGATTGCAAAACAGTCAGGAGGAACAAGAAGAATTTGATCGTCCTGCCACATCTTCACCCTCATCATCAACTGATGAAGAATTTAATATCGAAAAATATTTGGATCACAAGGACCGTGCAAAGCGTTCCCGCATGGAAGAGTCATCCCCATCAAAGAACACAGCCAGTACATTTCAGCAGAATTTTTCATGTGCACTAAAAGAGATTGAGAAATTTGATCGTTCATCAAAAATAACAGTGCAACAAGCGATTCCCCTGTATCCTGACATTGTCAGAGACGTTGCCCGAGTGGTTACTGCTTTGCCACCAACCCAAGTTAGTGTAGAGAGGTTGTTCTCTGCTCTCAAAATAATTAGATCAGACTTGAGGGCATCCATGAAGGAGGATCTGACAGAGGCTATACTTTTTCTGAGGACAAATGTATAGATTTCTTATTAACAGAATAACAGGGTTTATTGAAATTTACTTACAGTTTTGAAAAGTTTATAAAAGTTATTTGGTATATTCTAATTGTATCTAATAAATATAGTGTTTGCTCTAAGTGGTCTGATTTTATATGATGGTGAGAAACTGAATAAGCTCCATGTTAATATTTTACAACAGTAAATTTATTGTTACGAAGTGGCCATTTATGAAGGAGTCGGAGTCGGAGTCGGAGTCGGAACCTGATAAAATCCAGGAGTCGGAGTCGGAGTCGGAGTCGGAACTGTGTCTTACCGACTCCACAGCCCTGCTCTGTAGGGTGTTGGAATTGCGGCAATGGTGGTATAGCTTCCTACAGGTGAAGCTGGCCTCCAGGGCAGCATTACCTGTAATGAAAGTTCAATGATGGCAATACAGAGACACAAAGGCAGTTTCACTCTTTCCGGGTACATTACTGGAAACAAGCATCCAATGAATACATAGTCCACAGTTCAGCAATGATATATTTCACAGGTAACCTTTCGGGTGGCTGTAAGTGGATGCAAGGCGGAGTGGAGGTACCTGCGGTGTGCCTTAGTGAACGAACCCGTGTCCTGTTAGCCCTGCCTCAGATAAGTCTCTTCTCAGTCCCGCTAAGGTAGTAATGGAGTTCCTCTCTCTCTCTCTCTGCTACCTGGACCCCGACCTCTACGGAGAACCGGGTGGACCGTTCCGTGGGTGGCAGGGTGCGGTGGCTGGTAAACAGGCCGCAGCAACCGGCTGAAGGCTACGGAGGTGGACTCCTGCCGTTTCCTCGGATCCAGCTTTCCATGGTGGACTGGAGAAGCTCCCCGGAGTATGGTCGCTGCGCTCTGGGGTTCCCCCTTTCTCTCTTGGGCCCAGACTCATGCATCAGGCACCCTCTCTTAAGGTCCCCTCAGGACCCCCTTTCATCTTCCCTCAAGTCTCGTCTGCAAATCACCTGTTCTGACCTTCCTACTGTCCTAACCCTCCCCCTAGGGTACCACCCCGGCTTGAGTGTGGGAGTGCTGGAATTGGGTCCCTGCTACCAACCCTGCATCCACTTACAGTTGGGATAATTACAAAGCTTTTATGGGTGTAATTCCCCGGTGTGACGCCTGACAAACAGGGGCTCCGCAATTGTACATACAGAGCCTGGTGTGGATGGAAGTAGCTGTGTGTTTATAGACATTGTGCATACAGAGCCTGGTGTGAAAGGGAGTAGCTCTCTGTCTATAGACATTGTGCATACAGAGCCTGGTGTGGGCGGGGGCAGCTCACTGTCTATAGACATTGTGCATACAGAGCCTGGTGTGGGCGGGGGCAGTTATCTGACTATAGACATTGTATATACAGAACCTGGTGTAGGTGGGAGCAGCTCTCTGTCTGTAGACATTGTACATACAGTTAAAACACAGAATTTCCATGAAACTAGAAGTCTGGAGCCTTTTATAGGTTCCCACTTCAGAGCTTCTCATATACGATATAAAACAGTGAAAAACTGAGTAAAAGATGGTGTCAAGTGCCACCCAATTGGTATCCAAAAACAAATCATACAGGGTTACAGTTCATAGGAATTAGGTTTATACAATTTTTTATAGGGGGCTGCTTAGGAAACGTACAAAAATGTGGTGGAATAGAGCATTCCTGGATAAGTACGTGGAGAGGGGACTCGTACCTCGTGGACTACGGGTGCAAGTCTTCCCCTCCTTCACGATTGAGGACTCTAATCTTAGATCTGAGTGGGAGGGGATTGTGAGTGTGTTCAATGGGATTCATAGACCTTTTGATTGACCTCAATACGGCCTCAATTGACACACTGGAGGAGGAAATAGACAGAATTCTGATTACCATCAAAGAGCAATTGTCTGCAGACGCTCTTAATAAATTCAACACACAAAATGAAACCGACTTGAGGAGACTTGAAAAAGAGGTTAAAAATTTTAAGATCAAAAAGTTCCAGAGAGATCAGACAGATTATAAAACCGGTCTGGTATATAAGTGGAAAATTGGTGGAAAACCTCGCCCTATTCCCAATCCAAAGGGTAAACCACGGTTTGGTCCTCGCCCTAAACCACAACCATCCGGGGCACCAAGTGACCCGACCCCAAGTGGAACAGATCAGTCTGACGCTGAGTCCCTCCCAGGTGAGGGAGGTATGAGCCGATTCAGGTCCAGGAATCAGCAGGGCGGCAGCAATGTTCCAAATAGAACCTTACAGGTGATTAATTAGTCCCATCACTCCCTTTCAGAGTGTGAAATAGAGGTACTTTCTAAAGGGCTCTCTTTCTCACCAACGAACAATTTCCATTTCTTTACAGGTTTGAAGGATATCCAACTATTTTCTCGGAAAATTGTCCTAAGAAAATGATGCAATAAGAAATCTACTAATCCTGAGGAGATGGATCGTGGTGAGAGAGAAGCCCTACAGAACCTTGAGGATTTGGCCAACGAAGTTGAACCCAGTAACTCAGGTGAGTTATTTCCCCCTACTGTTTGGCCTAGATCAACAAAGTTTCCACCCTTGTCCGTATGTCCCGCCGTACACATATTCACTGGCTGGTGATAAATTATTTAAAACGTTTACCAACTAAATGTAGATCCGACAACTTAACATTTAATCAGAGAGTTGATTATGCGAACTAGAAAGTTTATCTGATATAACAATAAAACCAGCAGACAAGGGTGGAAACATTGTGATCTGGCCAATTGATTTATATGAATGCGAAGTAAATCGGCAACTTCGTGATAAAGAGACATATCGGAAATTGACCTGTAACCCTGTGACCTCTTTTTCGAACCAACTTCAGACCATCCTCGGAACGCGCCTGTGATGCAGGGATTATCCATAAAAAGGTGGTAAAGGGCTTAACTGTTAGGTACCCAAAGATACTGACTCTGTATCTATTACCAAAAATCCATGAAGATGCCGTCGCTCCTCCGGGCCGTCTGATCGTCTCCGGCATAGGAGGGCTGCGCAACCCAATATGTAAATTAATTGATTATTATTTAAGACCAATGGTGGAGATGTTGTCCTCCTATGTCCGTGATACGACAGACGTCCTGATGAGGATTGACGGCATCTCTATGGAGAAAGGTACCCTTTTAGTGACAGCGGATGTTGAGTCACTCTACACCTGTATACGTCACGAGGATGGTCTGAGGGCGGCTGAATTTTTTCTACAGTCCAGTGGTTGTGATGGCGCGATGTGTGAACTGATTCTTGAGCTGCTTGACTTTGCACTCACACAATTTGTTTGTGTTTAAAGATAATTTGTATCTACAGATGTGCAGCACTGCGATGGGAGCGGCCTGTGCGCCCTTGTACGCAAACCTCTTCCTAGGCTACTGGGAAACTGGCCTCCTTCGCGACGGGGCTGGCCGGCCCACGCCCATATGCAGTGCTGTCTGCGATATATTGATGATTTGCTTATAATGTGGTAGGGCACTGTTGAGCAGCTCGACGAGTTCATGAGCGGACTGGCGGCAAATGAGCCTAATATCAAACTGACATACGAAGCCGATTTCGGCAGAGTAGACTTTCTGGACATCTGCATGGAGGTTGGTGAGGACGGCAACATGCTGACGGACGTTTTTAGAAAGTCAACTGCAGTCAATTCTCTCTTGCACGCCACGTTCGCTCATGATCGGTCCACTATTCGCGCCATCCACACTGGGCAGTTTCTCCGGATTCGAACGAATTTGTTCATCCGCTGAACTTTTTGAGAAACAAGCCGATGACTTGAGACAACGGTTTCAGGAAAGAGGTTACAGCAACAGGTCAATTAAGAGGGCATATCTATGAGCCAAGAATTCCCCGCGTGATGCATTACTGTATGGAGCAAAGAATCAGGCAGTGACAAATGTTACCCAGCCGTTTAGATTTATTTCCACATTTAATCAACAGTGGGATGCATTACGTGGGATATTTAACAGGCACTGACCGATCCTACTGTTAGATCCATTTTTGAAGAGTTCCCTGTCTGAGCGTCCTCTCATGACTGCCAGATGGGCGAGGAATTTAAGAGACGTACTTGTCCACAGTCATCATGCTCCGTTGACACCTAACTTGTTCGGATCCAGGAGCCCCCTACGAGGTTGTTTTCCCAGTGGTCACTGTGTGGCCTGCGGAAATGTCCAGTGCATCGCGACCTTTACCTCCTCTGATGGCTCCCCCACTTATGATATCCGTGAATATATATCCTGTGGTACGAGTTGTGTGGTTTATTATGGCCACGTGTACCTGTCCACGGATATATGTTGGAAGAACTTGCAGGGAGCTAAGGAGGAGGGTGAGGGAGCATGTGAAGGGTATTTCCGTGGCCCCCACGGTGAAGGACAAGACAGCCCTCAAAACGTTACCGGGACATTTCCTTGAATGCCACAATAGTGATCCGTCAACCCTGATGTTTAGCGGGATTGACGTGATTCACGGTTGCAGCAGGGGCGGTAACGTTCGGAGAGTACTCTCACAGAGAGAGGCAAGATGGATTGTGGCTTTGGACACAATGGCACCTCGTGAACTTAATGAAAATGTCAGCTTTGCCCCTTTTCTTTAGTTGCCATCACCCGGTATTCTGGATTCTTTATATGGAACCAGAAATACAGTTAGTCTTCTAACTAATTTAAGTTTTAATTTGTGTTTAAAGGATTTACTAAACCGTGTTTCCTTCCCTTGCCCTGTTATATGGGATGAAAAGCTGTCTTTTTGCCTCATCTGAAGAGTCTTCAATTTGGAACAGAGAAAGTGGACCACTTTGTGCATCCATTTAAAGGGAACCAACCACCCCTAATGACCCCCCCGGACTATTAATATCGTTCCCTACACCCAGCACATACATGTGCTGCAATGTTTTTTGCTAAAAAAACTGTTTTTTAAAACTTAAGATAATGCTTTATAAAGTTTAAAACGAAGGGACGGGTGGGCGTTACTTAGCTGGGGCTAAAGCTGAGTTGCAGCTGCCATTCATCCTCCTCTCTCCCCTTGCAGCAGTAACGGCCAGCCCTTTTTCCAGCGTCACAGCCTGGTGCACGGGATCGCATGCCCGTGCACACGTCATCAGCTACAGCCGGGTCGCGAGCGCGCTCTGACTTCCTGCGCTCAGCTATGGAAGTCAGAGCGCGTGCTCGCGACCCGGCTGTAGCTGATGACGTGTGCACGGGCATGCGATCCCGTGCACCAGGCTGTGACGCTGGAAAAAGGGCTGGCCGTTACTGCTGCGAGGGGAGAGAGGAGGATGAATGGCAGCAGATCTCGGCTTTAGCCACATGTAAGTAACGCCCACCCGTCCCTTCGTTTTAAACTTTATAAAGCATTATCTTAAGTTTTAAAAAACAGTTTTTTTAGCAAAAAACATTGCAGCACATGTATGTGCTGGGTGTAGGGAACGATATTAATAGTCCGGGGGGGTCACTGGGGGTGGTTGGTTCCCTTTAACCCATTACTTGCCAAATTAGCAATTTTCCTTTTCGAAAATAGTGTTTTGAAAGCTCTCTGGGTGGAAGAATATTCAATTAAAAATGACAATGACGTGATTTCCTGTTTTGAAAACATTCATTTTACAAACACAACACAAAAAATAGGACCTAATTATAAATTCTTAGTTGCTGAAAGCAAATGATTATGTGTCCCAAAAAAAGGACATTGGAAGATAGTGGGTTAAAGCCAACATGTATTGAGCAATTTGCTATTAATGGTTAATGTGGGGTTAATACAGTGCCTACAAGTAGTCTTCAACCCCCTGCAGATTTAGGTGGTTTGATAAGATGCAAATAAATTAGAGCCTTCAAACTGCAAACGAGAGTAGGATTTATTATCAGAAGCATAAAACTTACAAACCAAAAAGTTATGTTGCTCAGTTGAATTTTAAAAATTTTAAACATAAAAGTGTGGGTCAATTATTATTCAACCCCTTTGTTTAATATTTTGTGGAATAACCCTTGTTTGCAATTACAGCTAATAATCGTCTTTTATAAGACCTGATCAGGCCGGCACAGGTCTCTGGAGCTATGTTGGCCCACTCCTCCATGCAGATCTTCTCCAAGTTATCTAGGTTCTTTGGGTGTCTCATGTGGACTTTAATCTTGGGCTCCTTCCACAAGTTTTCAATTGGGTTAAGGTCAGGAGACTGACTAGGCCACTCCATCACCTTGATTTTTCCCCTCTTGAACCAGGCCTTGGTTTTCTTGGCTGTGTGCTTTGGGTTGTTGTCTTGTTGGAAGATGAAATTACGACCCATCTTAAGATCCTTGATGGAGGAGCGAAGGTTCTTGGCCAAAATCTCCAGGTAGGCCGTGCTATCCATCTTCCCATGGATGCGGACAAGATGGCCAGGCCCCTTGGCTGAGAAACAGCCCCACAGCATGATGCTGCCACCACCATGCTTGACTGTAGGGATGGTATTCTTGGGGTCGTATGCAGTGCCATCCAGTCTCCAAACGTCACGTGTGTGGTTGGCACCAAAGATCTCGATCTTGGTCTCATCAGACCATAGAACCTTGAACCAGTCTGTCTCAGAGTCCTCCAAGTGATCATGAGCAAACTGTAGACGAGCCTTGACATGACGCTTTGAAAGTAAAGGAACCTTACGGGCTCGTCTGGAACGGAGACCATTGCGGTGGAGTACGTTACTTATGGTATTGACTGAAACCAATGTCCCCACTGCCATGAGATCTTCCCGGAGCTCCTTCCTTGTTGTCCTTGGGTTAGCCTTGACTCTTCGGACAAGCCTGGCCTCGGCACGGGAGGAAACTTTCAAAGGCTGTCCAGGCCGTGGAAGGCTAACAGTAGTTCCATAAGCCTTCCACTTCCGGATGATGCACCCAACAGTGGAGACAGGTAGGCCCAACTCCTTGGAAAGGGTTTTGTACCCCTTGCCAGCCTTGTGACCCTCCACGATCTTGTCTCTGATGGCCTTGGAATGCTCCTTTGTCTTTCCCATGTTGACCATGTATGAGTGCTGTTCACAAGTTTGGGGAGGGTCTGAAATAGTCAGAAAAGGCTGGCAAAAGAGATAATTAATCCACACATGTGAAGCTCATTGTTATTTGTGCCTGAACTACTTCTTAATACTTTAGGGGGACCAAATAGAATGCTGGTGGTTTGAGGTTTTCAATAATAAATGACCCTCTGAATTAACTTTTAACGTTTTAAAAAAAAAAAAAAAAAAAAAAAAGAAATGTAAAAAATCTTTTTGGCTGCAGTGCATTTCCCACTTCCAGGCTGATCTACAGTCCAAATGTCACAATGCCAAGTTAATTCCGCATGTGTCAACCAGCTACATCTGCAGGGGGTTGAATACTACTTGTAGGCACTGTATATGCCTCTGTAATATTGTTGACCTTCTGGTATGTGCCTATGTAATCTGCCAGGCATTAATAAGTGGTGTGTCCCCAGGTGGCCGCACCGCTGTGTCAAGTATGCCGCACATGCGTTTCGGGGTAACTGCCCCTCATTAGTGTGGTGTGTGGGATATTCTGATCTGGCTGTGTGAGTGGGCTAAGACAAGGTCTGGGAACTTGCTATCTACCTTATGGAGAGAGCTAAGTAGGTAAGGAGATTGTAGCCACTTCCCTCCTCTCAGATATATGCAAATTTGCACTTCATTATGGAAGTGGAGAAACTCCAGTGCCACATTTAAGCAGCTCCTCAAAGTCATAATCGCTTTCCAACAATGATGAGGGGCAGTTACCCCAAAATGCAGCGTCTGTAGTTTGGGGTTCTGATCTGGCACAAATCCCTTAGTCATATTAAAAGCTTGTTGGAAAGCAATCATGACTTTGAGGAGCTGCTTAAATGTGGCACTGGAGTTTCTCCACTTCCTTAATGAAGTGCAAATTTGCATATATCTGAGAGGAGGGGAGTGGCTACAATCTCCTCACCTACTTAGCTCTCTCCATAAGGTAGATAGTAAGTTCCCAGACCTTGTCTTAGCCCACACACACAGCCAGATCAGAATATCCCACACACTACACTGATGAGGGGCAGTTACCCTGAAACGCAGCATCTGTAGTTTGAGGTTTTGATCTGGCACTAATCCCTTAATCATATTAAAAGCTTGTTGGAAAGCGATTATGACTTTGCGGAGCTGCTTAAATGTGGCATTGGAGTTCGTCCACTTCCTTAATGAAGTGCAAATTTGCATAATACCTAACAGGCACTCACAAAGACTTGCACCCGTAGTCCACAAGGTACGAGTCCTCTCTCTACGTACTTATCCAGGAATGCTCTATTCCACCACGTTTTTGTATGTTTCCTAAGCAGCCCCCTATAAATTGTATATACTTAATTCCTATGAAATGTAACCCTGTATGATTTGTTTTTGGATACCAATTGGGTAGCACATGACACCATCTTTCCTTTGTCCAACCTTGTCTGTTAATAAACTTATATTTGTTGTATATTGGAGCATTTACTCAGTTTTGCGCAGTTTTATATTGTATATACAGAGCCTGGTGGGAGCGGGGGCAGCTCTCTGTCTATAAACATTATACATACACATCCTGGTGTCAGCAGGGGCAGCTCTGTCTATAGACATTGTACATACAGACCTGGTGTGGGCAGGGGCAGCTCTCAATCTATAGACATTGTACATAAAGAGCCTAGGGTGGGTAGGGGCAGCTCTCTGTCTATAGACATTGTACATATAGAGCCTGGTGTGGACAGGGGCAGCTCTGTCTGTAGACATTGTACATACAGAGCCTGGTGTGGACAGGGGCAGCTCTCTGTCTATAGACATTGTACATACAGAGCCAGGTGTGGACAGGGGCAGCTCTCTGTCTATAGACATTGTACATACAGAGCCTGGTGTGGGTGGGTGCAGGTCTCTCTATAGACATTGTACATACAGAGCCTGGTGTGGCAGGGGCAGCTCTCTGTCTATAGACATTGTATATACAGAGCCTGGTGTGGGTGGGTGCAGCTCTCTCTATAGACATTGTACATACAGAGCCTGGTGTGGCAGGGGCAGCTCTCTGTCTATAGACATTGTGCATTCAGAGCCTGGTGTGGGTGGGGGCAGCTCTCTCTATAGACACTGTATATACAGAGCCTGGTGTGGGCAGGAGCAGTTCTCTGTCTATAGACATTGTACATACAAAGTCTGGAGTGGATGTGGAAAGCTGTCTGTCTATAGACATTGTACATACAGAGCCTGGTGTGGGCGGGGCAGCTCTATGTCTATAGACATTGTGCATACAAAGCCTGGTGTGGGTAGGGACAGCTCTCAATCTATAGACATTGTGCATACAAAGCCTGGTGTGGGTAGGGGCAGCGCTCTGTCTGTAGAAATTGTGCATACAGAGCCTGGTGTGGTGCGGGGACAGCTCTGTCTATAGACACTGAATACACAGAGCCTGGTGTGGGCAGGGGCAGCTCTCAATCTATAGACATTGTACATACAGAGCCTAGGGTGGGTAGGGGCAGCTCTCTGTCTATAGACATTGTACATACAGAGCCTGGTGTGGACAGGGGCAGCTCTCTGTCTATAGACATTGTACATACAGAGCCAGGTGTGGACAGGGGCAGCTCTCTGTCTATAGACATTGTACATACAGAGCCTGGTGTGGGTGGGTGCAGCTCTCTCTATAGACATTGTACATACAGAGCCTGGTGTGGCAGGGGCAGCTCTCTGTCTATAGACATTGTATATACAGAGCCTGGTGTGGGTGGGTGCAGCTCTCTCTATAGACATTGTACATACAGAGCCTGGTGTGGCAGGGGCAGCTCTCTGTCTATAGACATTGTGCATTCAGAGCCTGGTGTGGGTGGGGGCAGCTCTCTCTATAGACACTGTAAATACAGAGCCTGGTGTGGGCAGGAGCAGTTCTCTGTCTATAGACATTGTACATACAAAGTCTGGAGTGGATGTGGAAAGCTGTCTGTCTATAGACATTGTACATACAGAGCCTGGTGTGGGCGGGGCAGCTCTATGTCTATAGACATTGTGCATACAAAGCCTGGTGTGGGTAGGGGCAGCGCTCTGTCTGTAGAAATTGTTCATACAGAGCCTGGTGTGGCGCGGGGACAGCTCTGTCTATAGACACTGAATATACAGAGCCTGGTGTGGGCGGGAGGGCAGCTCTGTCTATAGACATTGTATATACAGAGCCTGGTGTGGCTGAGGGCAGCTCTCTCTATAGACATTGTAAATGCAGAGCCTGGAGTGGGTGGGGGCAGATCTGTCTATAGACATTGTACATACAGAACCTGGTGTGGGCAGGGGCAGCTCTCTGTCTATAGACATTGTACATACAGAGCCTGGGGTGGGTGGGGGAAGCTCTTTGTGTATAGATATTGTACATACAGAGCCTGTTGTGGGTGGGGGACGCTCTCTATCTATAGACATTGTACATACAGAGCTTGGTGTGGGTGGGTGAAGCTCTCTGTCCAAAGACATTGTACATACAGAGCCTGGTGTGGGTGGGGGAAGCTCTCTGTCTATAGACATTGAACATACAGAGCTTGGTGTGGGTGGGGGAAGCTCTCTGTCCATAGATATTGTAGATACAGAGCCTGGTGTGGCAGGGGCAGCTCTCTGTCTATAGACATTGTGCATTCAGAGCCTGGTGTGGGTGGGGGCAGCTCTCTCTATAGACACTGTATATACAGAGCCTGGTGTGGGCAGGAGCAGCTCTCTGTCTATAGACATTGTACATACAAAGTCTGGAGTGGATGTGGAAAGCTGTCTGTCTATAGACATTGTACATACAGAGCCTGGTGTGGGCGGGGCAGCTCTATGTCTATAGACATTGTGCATACAAAGTCTGGTGTGGGTAGGGGCAGCGCTCTGTCTGTAGAAATTGTGCATACAGAGCCTGGTGTGGCGCGGGGACAGCTCTCAATCTATAGACATTGTACATACAGAGCCTAGGGTGGGTAGGGGCAGCTCTCTGTCTATAGACATTGTACATACAGAGCCTGGTGTGGACAGGGGCAGCTCTGTCTGCAGACATTGTACATACAGAGCCTGGTGTGGACAGGGCCAGCTCTCTGTCTAAAGACATTGTACATACAGAGCCAGGTGTGGACAGGGGCAGCTCTCTGTCTATAGACATTGTACTTACAGAGCCTGGTGTGGGTGGGTGCAGCTCTCTCTATAGACATTGTACATACAGAGCCTGGTGTGGCAGGGGCAGCTCTCTGTCTATAGACATTGTATATACAGAGCCTGGTGTGGGTGGGTGCAGCTCTCTCTATAGACATTGTACATACAGAGCCTGGTGTGGCAGGGGCAGCTCTCTGTCTATAGACATTGTGCATTCAGAGCCTGGTGTGGGTGGGGGCAGCTCTCTCTATAGACACTGTATATACAGAGCCTGGTGTGGGCAGGAGCAGTTCTCTGTCTATAGACATTGTACATACAAAGTCTGGAGTGGATGTGGAAAGCTGTCTGTCTATAGACATTGTACATACAGAGCCTGGTGTGGGCGGGGCAGCTCTATGTCTATAGACATTGTGCATACCAAGCCTGGTGTGGGTAGGGGCAGCGCTCTGTCTGTAGAAATTGTGCATACAGAGCCTGGTGTGGCGTGGGGACAGCTCTGTCTATAGACACTGAATATACAGAGCCTGGTGTGGGCGGGAGGGCAGCTTTGTCTATAGACATTGTATATACAGAGCCTGGTGTGGGCAGGGGCAGCTCTCTCTATAGACATTGTACATACAGAACCTGGGGTGGGTGGGGGAAGCTCTCTGTGTATAGATATTGTACATACAGAGCCTGTTGTGGGTGGGGGACGCTCTCTATCTATAGACATTGTACATGCAGAGCTTGGTGTGGGTGGGTGAAGCTCTCTGTCCAAAGACATTGTACATACAGAGCCTGGTGTGGGCAGGGGCAGCTCTCTGTCTATAGACATTGTACATACAGAGCCTGGTGTGGGTGGGGGAAGCTCTCTGTGTATAGATATTGTACATACAGAACCTGTTGTGGGTGGGGGAAGCTCTCTGTCCATAGATATTGTGCATACAGAGCCTGGTGTGGGTGGGGGAAGCTCTCTGTATATAGATATTGTACATACAGAGCCTGGTGTTGGTGGGGGAAGCTCTCTGTCCATAGATATTGTGCATACAGAGCCTGTTGTGGGTGGGGGCTGCTCTCCCAGCTCTGCTGTGTTGCGAAAACTAAATTCTTTGATTGGGTGAAAACAGCTGCAGCCAGTAATGTTATACATCATTGGATTCAGGGTTTCTTTCCCTTTATTATCTTGCTGTCAGATGAGATAGCAAGAACTTGCTTAGAGATTCCATTAATAAACATTAATTAGAATTGGAGTGAAATGTTCATTCCCTCTATTGAGTTCTTTAGTCATCTGCTCATTTCTCATTAATAAAAATATCAAAAATAATTATGAACAATATCATAAAAAGGCAAAGGATGATAATGTCACGTATTAAAGCAAAGATGAAATAAATATCCAGGAACACAACGTTTTCTGGTTTCAGGGACAAAATTTGCAAAATTGAACTATCTATTATAACAAAACCCTTATGGCCCCTTTACACGCAGCTACAGGTAACAGGTTTTCCACAGGTAACTTACTGGTTGCAGTGAAATCATGGAGAGATGATTCCATTTGTACACAGCAACAAGATAGAACCTTGTCTCCATGATTTCACTGCAGCCAGTAAGTTACCTGTGGAAAACCTGTTACCTGTAGCTGCGTGTAAAGGGGCCATAAGGCTACTTCCGTCAGGATGCAATGGTACGCTACGTCACATCCTGGCTGAGGTAGCCTCTACACCCACTGTAAGTGTTCTAATATGGCCGCCCGCACACACACACACCGCACTGTCCGCTATACTTACCACCTGCGTCTTCCCCGCCGCCTGGATCCTCAGTCCTCCTTGACGGCGACAGGACTGGATCCAATATGGCGTCCGGGAAGTCATATTGGATCCAGTCCTGTCGCCATCAGGAGGACTAAGGATCCAGGCGGCGGGGAAGACGCAGGTGGTAAGTATAGCGGACAGTGCGGTGTGTGTGTGTCTTTGTGTGCGTGTGTGTGTCACCGCTGACCACCCAGCCACCCACAGCGCTGACCACACGAGCCACCACACACGGCTGACCACCGAGCCACCACCCACTGCTGACTACCCAGCCACCGCACACCGCTGACCACCAAGCCACCGCACACCGCTGACCACCCAGCCACCACACACGGCTGACCACCGAGCCACCACCCACTGCTGACCACCCAGCCACCGCACACCGCTGACCACCAAGCCACCGCACACCGCTGACCACCCAGCCACCGCACAACACTGACCACCCAGCCACCGCACACCGCTGACCACCCAGCCACTGCACACCACTGACCACCTAGCCACCACATAACGCTGACCACCGAGCCACCACATACTGCTGACCACCCAGCCACTGCACAACACTGACCACCCAGCCACCGCACACCGCTGACCACCCAGCCACTGCACACCACTGACCACCTAGCCACCACATAACGCTGACCACCGAGCCACCACATACCGCTGACCACCCAGCCACCACACAGCGCTGACCACCCAGCCACCCACAGCGCTGACCACCCAGCCACCCACAGCGCTGACCACCCAGCCACAAACAGCACTGACCACCCAGCCACCGCACACTGCTGACCACCCCGCCACCCACAGCGCTGACCACCCAGCCACAGCACAGCGTTGACCACCCAGCCACACCGCAAACCACTGACCACCTAGCCACTGCACACCGCTGACAACTAAGCCACCGCACACTGCTGACCACCTAGCCACCGCACACCGCTGACAACTGAGCCACCGCACACTGCTGACCACCTAGCCACCGCACACTGCTGACCACCGAGCCACCGCACACCGCTGAAAACCTAGCCACTGCACACCACTGACGACCGAGCCACTGCACAGCGCTGACCACCGAGCCACCACATACCGCTGACCACCAAGCCACCGCACAGCGCTGACCACCCAGCCACCCACAGCGCTGACCACCCAGCCACAAACAGCACTGACCACCCAGCCACCGCACACTGCTGACCACCCCGCCAACCACAGCGCTGACCACCCAGCCACAGCACAGCGTTGACCACCCAGCCACCGCAAACCGCTGACCACCTAGCCACCGCACACCGCTGACAACTGAGCCATCGCACACTGCTGACCACCTAGCCACCGCACACCGCTGACAACTGAGCCACCGCACACTGCTGACCACCTAGCCACCGCACACCGCTGACCACCGAGCCACCGCACACCGCTGAAAACCTAGCCACCGCATAACGCTGACGACCGAGCCACTGCAAAGCGCTGACCACCGAGCCACCACACAGTGCTGACCACCCAGCCACCGCACACTGCTGACCACCCAGCCACCGCACACCGCTGACCACCCAGCTACTGCACACCGCTGACCACCCAGCCACCGCACACCGCTGACCACCTAGCCACCGCACACCGCTGACCACCTAGCCACCGCACACCGCGGACCACCGAGCCACCTCACACCGCGGACCACCGAGCCACCGCATAACACTGACCACCGAGCCACCGCACACCGCTGATCACCCAGCCACTGTACACCGCTGACCACCCAGCCACCGCACACCGCTGACCACCCAGCCACCGCACACCGCTGACCACCCAGCCACCGCACAGCGTTGACCACCGAGCCACCCACAGCGCTGACCACCCAGCCACCGCACAGCGCTGACCACCCAGCCACCGCACAGCACTGACCACCCAGCCACCGCACACCGCTGACCACCCAGCCACCGCACACCGCTGACCACCCAGCCACCGCACACCGCTGACCACCCAGCCACCGTACACCGCTTACCACCCAGTCACCGCACACCGCTGACCACTGAGCCACCGCACACCGATGACCACCCAGCCACCGCACACCGCTGAAAACCGAGCCACTGCACACCGCTGACCACCCAGTCACCACACACCGCTGACCACCCAGTCACCCACAGCGCTGACCACCCAGCCACCGCACACCACTGACCACCCAGCCACCGCACACCGCTGACCACCCAGGCACCCAACACCGCTGACCACCCAGCCACCGCACACCGCTGACCACCCAGCCACCGCACACCGCTGACCACCCAGCCACCGCACACCGCTGACCACCGAGCCACCGCACACCGCTGACCACCCAGCCACCGTACACCGCTTACCACCCAGTCACCGCACACCGCTGACCACCGAGCCACCGCACACCGATGACAACCCAGCCACCGCACACCGTTGAAAACCGAGCCACTGCACACCGCTGACCACCCAGTCACCACACACCGCTGACCACCCAGTCACCCACAGCGCTGACCACCCAGCCACCGCACACCACTGACCACCCAGCCACTGCACACCGCTGACCAACCAGCCACCGCACACTGCTGACATCACACCGATGACCACCCAGCCACCCACACCGCTGACCACTCAGCCACTGCACACTGCTGACCACCCAGCCACCGCACACCGCTGACCACCCAGCCACCGCACACCGCTGACCACCCAGCCATCCACAGCGCTGACCACTGAGCCACCGCACACCGCTGACCACCAAGCCACCGCAAATCGCTGACCACCGAGCCACCGCACACCACTGAACACCGAGCCACCGCACAGCAGTGTCCACCCAGCCACTGCACAGTGCTGACCACCCAGCCACCGCACACCGCTGACCAACCAGCCACCGCACACCGCTGACCACCGAGCCACCACACACCGCTGACCACCCAGCCACCGCACACCACTGACCACCCAGCCACCGCACACCGCTGACCACCCAGTCACCGCACATCGCTGATCACCGAGCCACCGCACACCGATGACCACCGAGCCACCGCACACCGCTGACCACCGAGCCACAGCACACCGCTGACCACCCAGTCACCCACAGCGCTGACCACCCAGCCACCGCACACCACTGACCACCCAGCCACCGCACACTGCTGACCACACACCGATGACCACCCAGCCACCCACACCGCTGACCACTCAGCCACCGCACACCGCTGACCACCCAGCCACCGCACACCGCTGACCACCCAGCCACCGCACACCGCTGACCACCCAGTCACCGCACACCGCTGACCACCCAGCCACCACACAGTGCTGACCACCCAGCCATCGCACACCGCTGACCACCCAGCCACCGCACACCGCTGACCACCGAGCCACCGCACACCGCTGACTACCCAGCCACCGCACACCGCTGACCACCCAGCCACCGCACACCGCTGACCACCCAGTCACCCACAGCGCTGACCACCCAGCCACCGCACACCACTGACCACCCAGCCACCGCACAGCGCTGACCACCCAGCCACCGCACACTGCTGACCACCCAGCCACCGCACACTGCTGACCACACACCGATGACCACCCAGCCACCCACACTGCTGACCACCCAGCCACTGCACACCGCTGACCACCCAGCCACCGCACACCGCTGACCACCCAGCCATCCATAATGCTGACACACCAAGCCACCACACACCCCTGACCACCGAGCCACCGCAAATCGCTGACCACCGAGCCACCGCACACCACTGAACACCGAGCCACCACATAGCAGTGTCCACCCAGCCACCGCACTGCGCTGACCACCGAGCCACCGCCACACCGCTGACCACCGAGCCACTGCACTGCGCTTACCACCGAGCCACCGCACTGCGCTGACCACCGAGCCACCTCACTGTGCTGACCACCGAGCCACCGCACTGTGCTGACCACCGAGCCACAGCACTGCGCTTACCACCGAGCCACCGCACTGCACTTACCACCGAGCCACCGCACTGCGCTTACCACCGAGCCACCGCACTGCGCTGACCACCGAGCCTCCATCCTGCGCTGACCACCGAGTCTCCATCCTGCCCCCCTACCTCCATCCTGCCCCCCTACCTCCATCCTGCCCCCCTACCTCCATCCTGCCCCCCGGCTCCATCCTGCCCCCCCAGCTCCATCCTGCCCACTGCCTCCATCCTGCTCATCCTTGGTCCCATCCTGCACCCCCCACGTCCCCCCCCGCCTCCATCCTGCCCCCCGCCTCCGTCCTGCCCCCCCGCCTCCGTCCTGCTCCCCACCTCCATCCTGCCCCCCCTCTGCCTCCATCCTGCCCCCGCTCTGCCTCCATCCTGCCCCCGCCTCCACCTCCATCCTGCCTCCGCCTCCACCTCCATCCTGCCCCCCTTTCCGCCTCCATCCTGCCCCCCTTTCCGCCTCCATCCTGCCCCCCGCCGCCTCCATCCTGCCCCCTCGCCACCTCCATCCTGCCCCCATGACACAATCCTTCCCCCCGACACAATCCTGCCCTCCCCCCCTTCACCATCCTGCCCCCCCGGCAGTTAGAGGTCATGTGACTGATCAGCTGATCGGTTTCCCAGACCAGGACAGGTCCTAAAGGCCTGTTGGACCTAGAAGATGGAGGTGAAGCGAGCCGGCGGACAGGTGAGTATCCTCACTGAGGATTTTTTTACTTTTACTGTGGAGGAGCGGGGGGCTGTGGGGAGCAGAGTATCGCCATATACCATAGTGCTGGCTGCTATACATGTACTGTAATGTATCGCCATATACTATAGTGCTGCTATACATGTACTGTAATGTACCACCATATATTATAGTGCTGCTATACATGTACTGTAATGTACCGCCAAATACCACAGTGCTGCTATACATGTACTGTAATGTACCGCAATATACTATAGTGCTGCTATACATGTGCTGTAATATACCACCATATACCATAGCGCTGCTATATATATATACAGTGCCTACAAGTAGTATTCAACCCCCTGCAGATTTAGCTGGTTGACACATGCGGAATTAACTTGGCACTGTGACATTTGGACTGTAGATCAGCCTGGAAGTGGGAAATGCAGTGCCACAAATTTTTTTTTTTTTTTTTTAAAGCGTTAAAAGTTAATTCAGAGGGTTATTTATTATTCAACCCCTCAAACCACCAGAATCCTGTTTGGTCCCCTAAAGTATTAAAAGTAGTTCAGGCACAAATAACAATGAGCTTCACATGTGTGGATTAATTATCTCTTTTGCCAGCCTTTTCTGACTATTTAAGACCCTCCCCAAACTTGTGAACAGCACTCATACATGGTCAACATGGGAAAGACAAAGGAGCATTCCAAGGCCATCAGAGACAAGATCGTGGAGGGTCACAAGGCTGGCAAGGGGTACAAAACCCTTTCCAAGGAGTTGGGCCTACCTGTCTCCACTGTTGGGAGCATCATCCGGAAGTGGAAGGCTTATGGAACTACTGTTAGCCTTCCACGGCCTGGACAGCCTTTGAAAGTTTCCTCCCGTGCCAAGGCCAGGCTTGTCCGAAGAGTCAAGGCTAACCCAAGGACAACAAGGAAGGAGCTCCGGGAAGATCTCATGGCAGTGGGGACATTGGTTTCAGTCAATACCATAAGTAACGTACTCCACCGCAATGGTCTCTGTTCCAGACGAGCCCGTAAGGTTCCTTTACTTTCAAAGCGTCATGTCAAGGCTCGTCTACCGTTTGCTCATGATCACTTGGAGGACTCTGAGACAGACTGGTTCAAGGTTATATGGTCTGATGAGACCAAGATCGAGATCTTTGGTGCCAACCACACACGTGACGTTTGGAGACTGGATGGCACTGCATACGACCCCAAGAATACCATCCCTACAGTCAAGCATGGTGGTGGCAGCATCATGTGTGTTTCTCAGCCAAGGGGCCTGGCCATCTGGTCCACATCCATGGGAAGATGGATAGCATGGCCTACCTGGAGATTTTGGCCAAGAACCTCCGCTCCTCCATCAAGGATCTTAAGATGGGTCGTAATTTCATCTTCCAACAAGACAACGACCCAAAGCACACAGCCAAGAAAACCAAGGCCTGGTTCAAGAGGGAAAAAATCAAGGTGTTGGAGTGGCCTAGTCAGTCTCCTGACCTTAACCCAATTGAAAACTTGTGGAAGGAGCTCAAGATTAAAGTACACATGAGACACCCAAAGAACCTAGATAACTTGGAGAAGATCTGAATGGAGGAGTGGGCCAAGATAACTCCAGAGACATGTGCCGGCCTGATCAGGTCTTATAAAAGACGATTATTAGCTGTAATTGCAAACAAGGGTTATTCCACAAAATATTAAACATAAGGGTTGAATAATTATAATTGACCCACACTTTTATGTTTAAAATTTATAAAAATTCAACTGAGCAACATAACTTTTTGGTTTGTAAGATTTATGCTTCTGATAATAAATCCTACTCTCGTTTGCAGTTTGAAGGCTCTAACTTATTGGCATCTTATCAAATCACCTAAATCTGCAGGGGGTTGAAGACTACTTGTAGGCACTGTATATATATATATGTAGTTCACTGACGTAGACTGAACAAGTTCTGTCAATCACAGTATGTCAACTACATACATATTCTAGAATACCCGATGCATTAGAATCGGGCCACCATCTAGTGTATTATAAACGATGGCAGATGTAGAATTGTCCCACCTACGACTCCCACCTACCCGGAGAATGTGGGGTCCTCGTCACCCAAAGATCCAACTGAAACCTCTCTAAGACCCCGAGCACATAAGCTCTCTCTCTCCAGAGGTTTATCTACATTTTACAGGACTTGGGGCAAGAACTCAGTTTGGCGTCCCCCCCTTCCCCACAAAGTAGTAGTCGTCATGTGACTCATCATTCAGGTGGGGTTCTCTTACGTAGTCACGTGCTGACGAGCTGCTCTCCCTAATTTTCTCAACTGAAAACTGAGAAGTTGTATGTTGTGAAAACCCAAAAGATTTGTTTTGTGGCTGACTGTGTGTGGTCAGTGCCCATCACTAAGTGACTTGTACAGGGGGGGGGGCATTTATATGGATACACTTAAATAAAATGGGAATGGTTGGTGATATCAACTTCCTGTTTGTGGCACATTAGTATATGGGACGGGGAAAACTTTTCCAGATGGGGGGTGACCATGACGGCCATTTTGAAGTCAGCCATTTTGGATCCAACTTTATTTTTTTCAATGGGAAGATGGTCATGTGACACATCAAACTTATTGAGAATTTCATAAGAAAAACAATGGTGTGCTTGGTTTTAGCGTCACTTCATTCTTTCATGAGTTATTTACAAGTTTATGACCACTTATACAATGTGTTCACAGTGCTGCCTATTGTGCTGGATTGTCAATGCGACCCTTGTCTCCCACTCTGGACTCACTGATAGCAACACTGCAGAAGAAATGCAGCACAGGCCTCCAGGAATCAGTGTTTCAGATGCTGCACATCTCGTATCTTCACACCATAGACAATTGTCTTCAGATGAGGGATGAGGCAAACTGTTATGTGAATGGTGAAGTTAACAAACAAAATCCCCGATATTGGTCTGACTCTAACAGACAGTGGATAGATCCCTCCAAGACTGCTGTAACAGAAACATGGTATGGTGTGGAATATGGGGTACAAAGATAGTGGGGCCATTCTTCATCAATGGTAACTTTGATGCCTCTGGATATGTGAATCATGTAGCAATTTGAGATATCCAGTTGTCACACTACTTCCGGTTCCGCTCATTAACCCTTATGAATATTCCCTTGCTTTCCCCATCCACCCTCTGTGACAGTGAATGTGATTGGCTGTAGTCAAATTGCATTTGTAGTCAAATTGCGTTCCAGGCCCGGACTGGCAGGCGGGAGGACCGGGACTTCTCCCTATGGGCCGGCCGGTGGCGGGGTGCGGGGGCCGCCCTCTCCTACCGCTGCAGCCGGTCTGCCTGTTTTTAACTGATTTTGCGGCCACCGCCGCCCGCCGGCATAGCGGGGTCCGGGGAGCGGGGCAGGCCGCCAAGTTGCCGGCAATACCGCCGCCCGCGGCCCCGGTATTATGCGTCATTCATGAGGAGAGTGAGTCAGTGACTCACTCGTCGCCAGTCACAGTATTGCACAGTGAAGACGCAGTGGCACACCAATCAGCGGCTGAGGGCGGATGGGACCACGCAATATACGGCAGTGCTGTGCTGTGTGACGAAATCACAACAGCGACAGCACGTTCTTTGTGGGTGGTGGAGAAATGTGCCGGCCACAACAACGCTGGCCATTAGAAGGTGGAACACTGGGAGGCTGGGAGCTGACCTGAACAAGGAAGTGGTGGCCGGGCCAGCAGCGGACAGTCTCCTCCTCGCTCCTCCAGGCTCCTGTGACCTGTCAGCTGCCTGTGCAGGACAGCAAGTCGAGGGAGGCACAAGGCAAGGTATTTCACTGTCTGAGGCACTTTCACTAATGTCATCTAAGCCTCAGATGAAAGTGCAAATGCTTCAGATGATAGTGAATGTACCTCAAATGATAAAGTGCCTCAGATGATAGAGAAAGTGCCTCAGATGATAGAGAAAGTGCCTCATATGATAGTGATAGTGAATGTGCCTCAGATTATAGTGAATGTGCCTCAGATTCTGAGGCACTTTCACTATCATCTGAGACACTTGTCTGTGTGTGGCTGGGGCTGCGTGGCTGTGGCTGGCTGACTGTATGTCTGTATGTGGCTGGGGTTGCGTGGCTGTGGTTGGCTGTGTGGCTGACTGTGTGTCTGTGTGGCTGACTATATGTCTGTGTGTGGCTGAGGCTGCGTGGCTGGGGCTTTGTGGCTGTATATATGTCTGTGTGGCTGGTGTGGCTGTTTGTGTGGCTGACTGTGGCTCTCTGTGTGTGGCTGGTTGGCTGTGTGTGGCTGGCTGTGTGTGTGTTTCTGTGTGGCTGGATGTGGCTGTATGTGTGTTTGTGTGTGGCTGGCTATGGCTGTCTATGTTGCTGGCTCTGTGGTTGTGTGTGGCTGTCTATGTGGATGGCTGTTTGTGTGTGGCTGTCTGTGTCTGTGGCTGGCTGTGACTGTGTGTGTGGCTGGTTTTGGCTGTGTGTGTGGCTGGCTGTGGCTGGCTGTGGCTGACTGTGTGTGTGGCTGTGTGTCTGTGTGGCTGGCTGTGCGTCTGTGTGTGGCTGGCTGTGGCTGTATGGTTGGGTGTGTGGCTGGCTATGGCTGTCTATGTTGCTGGCTCTGTGGCTGTGTGTGGCTGTCTATGTGCCTCGCTGTTTGTGTGTTGCTGTCTTTGGCTGTCTGTGGCTGTGTGTGTCTAGTTTTGGCTGTGTGTGGCTGTCTATGTGGCTGGCTGTGTGTGGCTGGCTGTGGCTGTATGTGTGTGGCTGTTTGTGGCTGGCTGTGTGTGTGGCTGGCTGTGTGTCTGTGTGTGGCTGGTGGCTGTCTATGTGGCTGGCTGTGGCTGTGTGTGTGTGGCTGGCTGTGTGTGTGGCTGGCTGTTTGTGTGTGGCTGGCTGTGGCTGTGGCTGTGTGTGTGTGGCAGGCTGTGTGGCTGGCTATGGCTGTTTAAGTTGCTGGCTCTATGGTTGTGTGGTTGGCTGTATCTGTGGCTGGCTGTGTGTGTGGCTGGCTGTGGCTGTTTGTGTGGCTGGGATTAGCTGTGTGTGTGGCTGTTTATGTGGCTGGCTGTTTGTGTGTGGCTGGCTGTGTCTGTGTGTGTGGCTGTCTATGTGGCTGGCTGTTTGTGTGTGGCTGTCCATGTGGCTGCCTGTGTGTCTGTGTGTGGCTGTCTGAGGCTGTGTGTGTGGCTGGCTGTATGTCTTTGTGTGGCTGTCTGAGGCTGTGTGGCTGGCTGAGGCTGTGTGTGTGGCTGGCTGTGTGTCTATGTGGCTGACCACTGCAACCCCACAATCCTGAGAAATGGAGCTTTGAAGAGCACCATGTAAATGGAGCTGTGGTTGATTATTCCTTTTACTGCACCATTCACATGTGGCTTTTCAAATAACTCCTTTAAGAAAGTGGTGAGGTCCATGACAACGTAAAAGCAACATTTACGGATTGGGGCTGATGGGTTATATAGTGTGTGGGCTGGTGTGGCTTGTTTTCCAGGGCTGCTTTTTGGTCCCAGTCCGGCCCTGTTGCGTTCCCATTCTTTGTGCCGGAATCTGTGATTGGTTTCCCTACAAACTAGCGTAAAAATAAATAAATAATTGGAAAAAACGACATGGGATCTTTTGATACCCAGCGCAGATAATTCAGACAGCTGGAGGCTTCAGCCTGGCGCTACACGCTTTGACTTGGCTGGGCATCAAAATACAGGGGATCACAGGCTAGTTTTTTAAGGGGCTGGTATTCTCAGCCTATGGAGGCCCATGAATTTTGCATCCTCCCCAGTCTAATAATAGCAGCCTGCAGCCACCGCAGAGTTGGCTCACCCATTACATGCGCCAAATCCTGTCGCTTTACCAAGCTCATCCCTAATGTCCTCCCATGGGGGCAGTAGGGGTATTATAAAGGGCTAATGATAGCTGTGATTTGTAAGAAAAATCACAGCTGCCACAAAAAGCCCTGGATTAGTAATGGTAGAGGTGTCTATCAGACCCCTATTACTGATTGTAATCCAGCTAAGGGCCACGTCACACACACACAGATAATTGTGCAGATATTGTTTGCAGATCTCTGGTTGCAGTGAAATCATGGACACATTGCTCTATTTGTACACAGCCACAAAAGGGAACGTTGTGTCCATGATTTCACTGCAACCAGAGATCTGCGAACAATATCTGCACAATTATCTGTGTGTGTGACGCGGCCCCAAGAGAGATTTTTTTCTTACACTGATTATAGCTCATTATCAAGAGAACAGCCCACCAGAGTGTGATCAAACATGTGCAATATCTGCATTCAGTGCCAGGATCTGAGGAGTTAACTCCTGAGATCCCAGCCTCCATGCGCTGGCCTATTAATTTTTATAGAGTAGTTAAACAGAGCTGCTCACATACCCTTCTCTGTCATCTCCTGATTCTGAACTACTGTTACCATTCTTTTAAAATCACAAAACCACAGCTGCCAGGACTAACCCCATAAGAAATTGTCCTAGAATGAATATTTGATGTGGAATCTGTTAGGCCGGTTTCACATTGGTGTTCGGCTGCATTGCGTAAGGTTGTGTATTAGTGTGCGAGTCTTCTTCTTCTTCTACTCCTTCTCCTCCTCCTGCTCCTCATCCTTCTTCCTCCTTCTTGTTCTTCCTCCTCCTTGTTCTTCTGCCTCCTCCTTCTTCCTCCTCCTTGTTCTTCTTCCTCCTCCTTCTTCCTCCTCCTCCTCCTTGTTCTTCCCCCTCCTTGTTCTTCCCCTCCTTGTTCTTCCCCCTCCTTGTTCTTCCCCCTCATTGTTCTTCCTCCTCCTTGTTCTTCCTCCTCCTTGTTCTTCCTCATCCTTGTTCTTCCTCATCCTTGTTCTTCTTCCTCCTTGTTCTTCCTCGTCCTTCTTCTTCCTCCTCCTCCTTCTTCTTCCTCCTCCTTCTTCCCACTCCTTCTCCCTCCTCCTTATTCTTCCTCCTCCTTATTCTTCTTCCTCCTCCTCCTTGTTCTTCTTCCTCCTCCTTATTCTTCTTCCTCCTCCTCATTCTTCTTCCTCCTCCTCCTTCTTCTTCCTCCTCCTCCTTCTTGTTCTTCCTCCTCCTTCTTCTTCCCCCTACTCCTTCTTCTTCCTTTTCCTCCTCCTTCTTCCCCCTCCTTCTTCCTCCTGCTTGGTCTTCCTCCTCATTGTTCTTTCTCCTCCTTCTTCTTCTTCCTCCTTCTTCTCATAATGCAATCCTATGGAGTTTAGTTTCTGAACTCATCCCGGTAATCTAAGGCTAGGGTCACACTTGCGTCAGCCCTTACAGCTGACGCAAGCGCTAAAAACTTAGAAATTCTGCCTGCAGTGCATAGCGTTACCGCTATGCGCTGCCAGAGAATGCTTTGTGACCCTAGCCTAAGCTGTGTTTGCATCAGGATGTTTGCGTCTGTGCGTTTAGAAGCATGCAGACCAAACGCTAATGTGAAACCTGCCTTAGTTATTTCATTAATAGGGAGAAAGATAGTGAACCCCAACCCCAGATAAGAGAACCAAACCATTCAGGGCGGACATAATAGTCTAAAAAAAATTTATTAAAGATTGTTGATATTTTACTTTCACAGATCGGCGACTTTTATCCAACACCCTGAAGACTCCATAATAGCTGATTGTAAGATATTTTGTTAAATCCCACGTTCATGCTGTTGAGCAAATGTCCTTGCTATCATCTCGATGGAGCTTTTATGGCTTGAATTTCATTACATTACAAAGAAAAGAACATGTCTGAGTATTGCAAGTGGTAATGTACACCAGATTTCATGTTGAAGCTCTGCTGAAGGATTCATCAAGTTATACTGCAAATACAGTATGTTAGGCTGCCTTCACACTTGCGTTTGGAGCGCAGCGCACCGAACGCAGCCAAATGGTTGCGCACATGTGTTCCTATGTTTAACATGGGAACGCATGTGCCTGCATTTTGGCTGCGTTTGGCCGCATTTGTGTACGGATGAGCATAATTTATGCACCCTCTTCCGCCCTCCGAACGCAGCATGCAGCATTTTTTGTGCGTTCGCGGACACTTGTTTTATCCGCAAGCACCCGCAAGAGCACAAAAAATGCATGGATCTCAATAGATCCGCAGTGTCCTCCGCATGACAGCGCAGGCGAACGCTGCGGATCACATTGAAATCTCTCCCGGCGGCCACCGGGAGATCATGCAGAGCCACAGCTGATCTCCTGCCAGTGTCAGCGAGGAGATACAGCTGTTTAAATCTCCCGCGCTGACACTGAATAGGTGATGTCAGCGCGGGAGATTTGAAGCAGCGATCAGCTGTTTCTTATCTCCTGCACTGATATCACCCTATTCGGTGTCAGCGTGGGAGATTTAAACAGCTGTCAGATCAGCTGTATCTTCAAATCAGCTGTGTTGGGAGAAGGAGATCTCCGACGCCGATCTCCTCCTCCCGGCCACCCCCAGAGACAGCTGATTGGCTGGCAGGGGTACATATCAATGTGAACGCATGCGGAGATTCTCCGCTACGTTCACATAAGTATGTGCTGCGTTGCACTGCATTTGCGTCTGCGCTGAACACTGAGCCTCCGTCCTGTGCTGAACAATCCTTTTTGTGCTGACTACTGAACCTCCATTCTGTACTGACCACTGAGCCTCCATCCTGCGCTGACCACGGAGCCTCCATCCTGCGCTGACCACTGAGCCTCCATCCTGGGCTGACCCTTGAGCCTCCATCCTGTGCTGACCACTGAGCCTCCATCCTGTGCTGACCACTGAGCCTCCATCCTGCGCTGACCACTGAGCCTCCATCCTGCGCTGACCACTGAGCCTCCATCCTGCGCTGACCACTCAGCCTCCATCCTGCGCTGACCACTCAATCCTGTGCTGCCCACTGAGCCTCCATCCTGTACTGACCACTGACCCTCCATCCTGCGCTGACCACTGAGCCTCCATCCTGTGCTCACCACTGAGCCTCCATCCTGCGCTCACCACTGAGCCTCAATCCTGCACTGGCCACTGAGCCTCCATCCTGCGCTGACCACTGAGCCTCCATCCTGCGCTGACCACTGAGCCTCCATCCTGCGCTGACCACTGAGCCTCCATCCTGCGCTGACCACTCTGCCTCCATCCTGCGCTGATCACTCTGCCTCCATCCTGCGCTGACCACTCTGCCTCCATCCTGTGCTGACCACTGGCCCTCCATCCTGCGCTGACCACTGAGCCCTCTATTCTGCGCTCACCACTCTGCCTCCATCCTGCGCTGACCACTCAGCCTCCTTCCTCTGCTGACCACTCCATCCTGCGCTGACCACGGAGCCTCCATCCTGCGCTGACCACGAAGCCTCCATCCTGCGCTGACCACGGAGCCTCCATCCTGCGCTCACCACTTACCACCTTCCTTCCATCCTGCGCTGACCACCGAGTCTCCATCCTGCGCTGACCACCGAGCCTCCATCCTGCGCTGACCACCGAGCCTCCATCCTGCGCTCACCACTTACCACCTTCCTTCCATCCTGCGCTGACCACTGAGCCTCCATTCTGCGCTCTCCACTGGCCCTCCATCCTGCGCTGACCACTGGCCCTCCATCCTGCGCTGACCACTCTGCCTCCATCCTGCGCTGACCACTCTGCCTCCATCCTGGGCTGACCACCGAGCCTCCATCCTGTGCTGACCACTGACCACCGAGACTCCATCCTGCGCTGCCCACCAAGCCTCCATCCTGCGCTAACCACCGAGCCTCCATCCTGCGCTGACCACCGAGCCTCCATCCTGCACTCACCACTTACCACCTAGCCTCCATCCTGCGCTGACCACCTAGCCTCCATCCTGCGCTGACCACCGAGCCTCCATTCTGTGCTCACCACTGCCCCTCCATCCTGTGCTGACCACTGGCCCTCCATCCTGCGCTGACCACTCTGCCTCCATCCTGCGCTGACCACTCTGACTCCATCCTGCGCTGACCACCGAGCCTACATCCTGCGCTGACTACTGACCACCGAGCCTCCATCCTGCGCTGACCACAAGCCTCCATCCTGCGCTGACCACTCTGCCTCCTTCCTGCGCTGACCACTCTGCCTCCTTCCTGTGCTGACCACTCTGCCTCCTTCCTGCGCTGACCACTCTGCCTCCTTCCTGCGCTGACCACTGAGCTTCAGTCCTGCGCTGAACACTGAGCCTCTGTCCTGTGCTGACCACTCCTTTTTGTGCTGACCACTGAACCTCCATTCTGTACTGACCACTGAGCCTCCATCCTGTGCTGACCACGGAGCCTCCATCCTGTGCTGACCACTGAGCCTCCACCCTGTGCTGACCACTGAGCCTCCACCCTGTGCTGACCACTGAGCCTCCACCCTATGCTGACCACTGAGCCTCCATCCTGTGCTGACCACTGAGCCTCCATCCTCCACTGACCACTCAATCCTGCGCTGCCCACTGAGCCTCCATCCTGTACTAACCACTGACCCTCCATCCTGTGCGTACCACTGAGCCTCCATCCTGTGCTCACCACTCAGCCTCCATCCTGCGCTGACCACTCAGCCTCCATCCTGCGCTGACCACTCAGCCTCCATCCTGCGCTGACCACTCAGCCTCCATCCTGCGCTGACCACTGACCCTCCATCCTACGGTGACCACTGACCCTCCAGCCTGCGCTGACCACTGACCCTCCAGCCTGCGCTGACCACTCAGCCTCCATCCAGCGCTGACCACTGAGCCTCCATCCTGCGCTGACCACTCTGCCTCCATCCTGCGCTGACCACTGAGCCTCCATCCTGAGCTGACCACTGAGCCTCCATCCTGCGCTGACCACTGAGCCTCCATCCTGCGCTGACCACTGAGCCTCCATCCTGCGCTGACCACTGAGTCTCCATTCTCCGCTCACCACTGAGCCTCCATCCTTCGCTGACCACTGAGCCTCCATCCTTCGCTGACCACTGAGCCTCCATCCTGCGCTGACCACTGAGCCTCCATCCTGCGCTAATCACTGATCCTACATCCTCTGCTTACCACTCCATCCTGCGCTGACCACTCTGCCCCCATCCTGCGCTAACCATTCTGCCCCCATCCTGCGCTGACCACTCTGCCCCCATCCTGCGCTGACCCCTCTGCCCCCATCCTGCGCTGACCCCTCTGCCCCCATCCTGCGCTGTCCACTCTGTCCCCATCCTGCGCTGACCACTCTGCCCCCATCCTGCACTGATCACTCTGCCCTCCATCCTGCGCTGACCACTCTGCCCTCCATCCTGCGCTGACCACTCTGCCCTCCATCCTGCGCTGACCACTCTGCCCTCCATCCTGCGCTGACCACTCTGCCCTCCATCCTGCGCTGACCACTCTGCCCTCCATCCTGCGCTGACCACTCTGCCCTCCATCCTGCGCTGACCACTCTGCCCCCATCTGGCGCTGACCACTCTGCCCCCATCTGGCGCTGACCACTGAGCCACCGTATACAGTGCTAACCACTGAGCCACCATATACAGTGCTAACCATTGAGCCACATTACTGTTCTAATTATTGAGCCACAATATACAGTGCCAACCACTGAGCCACTATAGAGTGCTAACCACTGAGGCTCTGTATACAGTGCTAACTGCTGAGCCAGCGTATACTGTGCTAACCACTGAGCCCCCGTATACTCTGCTTACCACTGAGCCCCCGTACACTCTGCTAACCACTGAGCCGCCGTATACTCTGCTAACCAATGAGCCGCCGTAAAGTCTGCTAAGCACTCTGCTACAGGCAGGATGAGGTCGGGGAACAGCGCTTGAGTGGCCAGGAGGGGCCCCCCTCTTGCCCGCACCCGCCCGCTGTTCCCTAGCCTTCTCCTGCCCGCTCTTCACCAGCACCCTCCTGCCCGCACCCGGCCGCTGTTCCCTAGCCTTCTCCTGCCCGCACCCGACCGCTCTTCCCTGGCCCCCTCCTGCCCGCACCCGGCCGCTCTTCCCCGGCCCCCTCCTGCCCGCTGTCCCCCGGCCCCCTCCTGGATTTCCGCATCGCTGCACACTCACACCGCTGCACACCTCTACTGCTGTAGGTATCTATATATAATCACCAATGTTGTGCTGCTATTCCGGCATGCACCACGGCACCGTCCCGAGCGATTTCGCGCAGCGCCTTCGCGAGCTGCTATTCACAGACTCAGACCCGCGAGCGCTGGCACACTTCTGCGCCACCCCGAGCCCCAGTCACGTCCCCAACGGTTACGTCACCATTCACAGCCCCAAGAGCGATGGAGTGCTCCCGCGCCACCGTAAGCCGCAGTCACGCCAGCCACAGTTATGACGCCATTCACAGCTGAACGAGCGCAGTAACCATCCGTCACCGCGCATGCGCCTTCACGAAATTTACCTCACAGCAAGGACACGCCCCTATTTCCTCCACTCTGGAAGTACGCAGCTCTCATACAAGAAGTCGGTGGTGACAGCCATTACGTCACTGTCACGTCCTACCGACGGACTCCACACGTGGACCCACTGGACCGCGTAAAGCGGATGCTGATACCGGGATATCAGAGAGACGGACCAGTACAGTAGAGTCAACAGGTTTATTTAACAACACACACACCCACGCCCCAGGGGAGGGCCACACGGCCACAGCACCGGAACACCACCGAAGGAGGCCCCGGAGCGCTTGACCCCTATACAGGGATACCGCCGGTACCAACCTCGGAGGGACCAATGAAGCGGACACGGGTGTTGAACCGACCCAAGGCGACGTGGAAACAACACAGCAACCGGGAATAGGATCGGAAACGGGGAACCGGGAACACAGGGGAACCAGGAACACAGGGGAACCAGGAACACAGGGGATCCGGAGCCAGGCTTGAGACAGGGATCAGCTTGGAAGAGATCCGGGAAACCAGCCAGGAACACGGCGGTCAGCAAGGAGTCGGCAGGGCAGGAATCTGTAGGAAGTAACACAGAGAAATCAGGTAACAGGCCAAATAAGGAACAACCTGACCAGACCAGGAATGGCAGCTCCACTAGGGAGAAGTTGCCCTGGCCCCGACTGACTAGAAACAGGAAGTTTATATCATAGCAGGGCAGTCCTGATTGGCAGGACACAGAGGCATGGTGATTGGCTGAGGGGAGGAGCATGATCTCTGCAGTTTCTCCAGCAGAAACAGGTTTGGAGATGTAGTTTCATGTGCTCAAGCAGTAGCCCCGGAAGTGAGAGGAGCAATTCTGCTCAAGCCGAGGGTGCTGGACCCCTGCGGCTGGGGACAGGTGCGCGTACCCGGGGAGCATACGGTAAGGAAGACGCTACCCGACCGACCCGCGGGCGGCGGCTGCCAGCGCCCCGGAGCCGTCGGCGGATGGACGACACCTGGGATCCTTGAGGCCGGACAGGGGCGGTAGGAGCCGAGGGAGTAAGGGCAGCAGGCCGCGGGGCACGGGCGGCAGACCCCCGGGTGGTAACAGTCACATCACCTCTCCACCCACCAGGACGCCCATTAAGGTCACCACCACGCCCACAAAGCTGTTACCCACAACTACCTGTATATACTCTGCTACCCACGCAGCTGACTGTATACTCTGCTACCCACGCAGCTACCTGTATACTCTGTGACCCACAGAGAAATCTGTATATACTCTGCTACCCACACAGCCGGCTGTATACTCTGCTACTCACAGAGCTGCCTGTATATACTTTGCTACCCACGCAGCTGACTCTTTATGGCCCCTTTACACGCAGCTACAGGTGACAGGTTTTCCACAGGTAACTTACTGGTTGCAGTGAAATCATGGAGACATAGTTCTATCTTGTTGCTGTGTACAAATGGAACTATGTCTCCATGATTTCACTGCAGCCAGTAAGTTACCTGTAGCTGCGTGTAAAGGGGCCATTACTCTGCTACCCACAGAGTTACCTGTATATACTATGATACCCTCGCAGCTACCTGTATACTCTGCTACCCACAGAGCCGCCTGTATACTCTGCTACCCACGCAGCCGGCTGTATACTCTGCAGCTGCCTGTATATACTCTGCTACCCACGCAGCTGACTCTTTACTCTGCTACCCACGGAGCCGCCAGGATACACTCTGGTACCCACGCAGCCCGCTGTATACTCAGCTACACACAGAGCTGCCTGTATATGCTCTCCTACACAGGCAGCCACCTGTATACTCTGCTACCCACAGAGCCGTCTGTATACTCTGCGACCCACAGAGCCGCCTGTATATACTTTGTTACCCACCTGTATATACTCAATAAACTTATGTAGATTATTTTTCTGTCACTATTACCTTATAGTATGATGCTTTGCCCTTCTTTTACAAATGCAAATAAAAACTATGCTTTTTTCACAAGCGCAAAGCGAGTCATACATGTTTACTGTTCCTGTTAGCACATCTAAGGATGCACACAATTCATTTCACCGCGCTCGGGCCTTTTTACTAGTTTACTATATAACAGATATAATATTAATGTGTTGCTATGGAAGTGAATTTATCATTAAAGGGTCGGTCCTGAGTAGTGTGTCAGCATTGTGCTAATGAAAGTGCAAATCAACTATTGGTTGTAGTTAGAAAAATAACCCAAACCAATCAGGCAAAGAACCCACATGTTTTCTGTCCATACCCAAACAATATTTCCCTTTCTATTCTGACAAATAACTCCATATCCAACAAAGACACTGATCTTGTCAAATGAATACAGTGTGTATATTCTCTGTTATGAAAGTATCAACTCACACACAGGAACTTGAAGAAAAAACCTAAATCCTTACAGCTGCACCCACATCCTACTGGTTCCTGTACAGACTAGAATGTCTCTAGCCGTACAACTAGAAACCACAGCTCAGACCTGGCTACCTAAAAGGCCATTGAGCTGTTTCTTGCTCCTCCTTCGGAATCAGAGGGGAGGTGCTAAACACAACTAACCAGGATAAAGTAAGTGTGCAGGGGTTAACAAAAAACAAAGGTGAGCAAGCATAAAGCCTGAGGACAAAGGAGAAATAATAAATGCAAGCAAGGGTAACTGTGAAGAATGCCACACCTTGCAGCCCCGCCCTCATTTCTCTAACATGTCACAGTCACGCAATATGAATTTGTCATTTCCGCCAACGCATGACGTTCTCCCCTGAAGGGGTGCGTAAGGCCAGCTTGGTGCAATTCTATACTGACGCCCCCTGTCTACATGGGCACAGAGGCGCATGGGGAGTGAGAGACTATGATTCAAGCAATCCTTCGGCATGACACCACACTTGCTTACAACCATAACAGACTGGGAGACCCCTTTCACTGCTAGCAAAATGAAGTCATGCCAGCCAGGTAGGGTTGTCACCAGGTTCTCATTAGGTATAGGTCTGATCCATTACAGCTTATATCGGGCCAGAAAGCAGCCCATGGTACCCCTGCGGGGATTGCCACAAGACCCACCGGAGCAGGGAAGGATGTACACCTTGGCACACACAGCACACAACACCTTCCACCCCAGGCCTGGAGGGGGAGCTCTACTTGCTACCTTAAGCAAGATCCCCTATAAAGATCCAGGTCTGAGGGAGGAGTGAGTTCAAGAAAGTTCAGTCAGTCAGTTCAGTTCAGAAGAGTAAGTCAGTCAGTAAAGAGAGTACAGAAGAAGGTACTAGAAGGAGCTGGTTGCTGGGACCAAGCCAGGCCCAGAACCAGGAAAGAATGATCCAAGCTGTGCAGGGCCCTAGGGAGAGGGACGGAGGTCAGTGGGAGAGTTAGGAAGAACAGAAGAAGGGAACATACAGTGTTGTCCAAAAGTATTGACACCCCTGCAATTCTGTCAGATAATACTCAGTTTCTTCCTGAAAATGATTGCAATCACAAATTCTTTGGTATTATTATCTTCATTTAATTTGTCTTCTTTTCTTTTCAAAATTCTTTTTATTGTTTTTGCCAAAGTAGTACAACAGTACAATGTAAACAATATATGAACATTGTGAATAATGCAAACAGAGCTTAATTTCCATGAGGATATATAGAACAAAAAGACTAGTAATAAGATAAAGTAAAGGCAAAAAGAAAGAACAGTGCTCTTGATAGTATCAAAGCTTTGTCTAGTCGGGCGTTTATCATAACATCTGTTACAGCAAGATATGTCAGGTTAGACGCCAAAAAAGTATAGTTTTTCAGTTAGGGGAGCCCTGGTGTGCTCACGTCAGTGATCCTTAGGCTGTGTTCACACTGGGCGTTTTTGGGCTGTTTTTGCTCAACAGTTTTTGTAGCCAAAACCAGCAGTGGGTGATTAAATCCAGAAGTGGTGACGTGTTTCTATTAGACTTTTCCTCTGATTGCTCTACTCCTGGTTTTGGCTACAAAAACTGCTGAGCAAAAACAGCCCAAAAACGCCCAGTGTGAACACAGCCTTAAGTTGCCAAAGATCTTAGACTCTTTTTGCCGTAATAGCTCCATTCACATTAAATTCTGGAATCAAATATTAGTATGTACATATAAAAGTAAACTAAATCTAGTAGAAAGGAGAGATATAGACAGAAAGAAGATAGAAAGAAATTAGTGGGGAGGAGGGTAGGGAGGGGAAGGGGAAATATCAGGCACTATTGATCAATATGTGTAAGGGTCGTATGGTAAGGTCTCTATCTCTTCTCATAGTAGTAGGATTTCCATGGTTGCCAAGTTTTTAGATGGGTGAGAGTGGTGTTATTCACTGAGGCCACTATCTGAGCCACATGATATAAAGAGTGTATTTTCTCTTCCAATTGAGATAACGTAGGTGTCTCATGGGATTTCCAGTGCAACGGTATCAACAGCTTTGCTGCACTCAAAATGTGTTGTGCTAGCCTAGAATATAATTTGTGATCAGGCCAGATCGGGAAATGAAGCAAAGCCTCTTCTGGGCCTAGATGGAGAGACTTACTCATGATTGTCTCAATAATTTTCTCCACCTTTTTCCAAAACAGAGTCAGCGTTGGGCAGTTCCACCACATATGTAGATAAGTGGCTTCTTCAGCTCCGCATCTCCAACATTTGGAGGGATGGTTAGTGTCCCATAGTCGGACTTGGTCCGGGGTATAATACCATCTCGTAACGACTTTATATGAGGATTCCTGAGCTCTTACGCACTGTGTCGGGCCGTGGGAATGGGAGTATATGTATCTCGTCTGTGATGGTGTAAATTTATATCCCAAATCTTTTTCCCAGTGCGCTATGTATGCCCTCTTAGGGTTGACTTCGGTAGCTAGTAATATATGGTAAATTTTTGAGAATATCTGTTTCAGTTTTGTCACTGCCGCACAGAGCTTCTCGAACTCAGTTAATCCCCTAGTAAGGTCTGATTTTTTCAGAAGCGGGTGGAGAATATGTCGTATTGCGTTATATTGAATAAAATTTAAATTAGAGAGGCCAGGTATAGTTCGTATGTCCGTAAAAGATATAACGGCACCGTCTTGTTGTAATTGGTCTACAAGGTGCTTGTATTGCTCTCGGTATGAACTAAATTTTTTATCTCGTGTTGTTTTTAAGTGGGCGAGCACATCGTTGAGATTAGCTAATGGAGTAAGTGGCGGCATTAGATGTTTCATCTCTTTTTGCCAAATCATCAGGGTAGATCTGGTGAAGGGGTTTAGTAAGGATATATTTCATTTCATGTTGGAATGAATTAGAAAGAGTGATCTAAGATTGTAAGGTGCTAGAGCATCTTCTACTTGCAACCACTGTTTATCTTTAGTGCTCCTAATTATGTCCACTATTCTAGAGATTTGTGCTGCTCTATAGTATGGTTTAATGTCTGGAGCCCCCATGCCACCGAGGTGTTTGGGAAGTGACAGTGTGCGTTGTGATATGCGAGGTTTCCTGCTCTTCCACTTATATCTGGTAAAAAGTGAATTCACTTTGGTAAGGAAGCTAGTCGGAATAAAGATAGGTAGCATCTGAAAAAGATAATTAAATTTGGGCAAAATTAAGCTTTTCAGTATGTTCTTTCTCCCCATCCACGAGAGATATGTGTCTCTCCAATTTTGAATGAGAGCAGTTGTGGATGCAAGAAGAGGAAGAACGTTTAGTTTAAATAAGTCACGATGGTTTCCACTTATCTTTACCCCCAGATAGGTAATATGTTGTTTAGGCCAGGATAAAGGGTATAAATTTTTCAGTTTTTGAAGGATGTTTGGTTTTATTTGTATCCCTAGAGCTTCAGATTTTGAAACGTTTATCTTGAAATTGGATAGCCTACCATATTGGTCCATCAGGTCCATGAGGGCATGGAGTCCCCTCATGGGATTCGTCAGAAACACCAAGAGGTCGTCTGCGAATGCTGCCGTTTTGAATTGTTCCCCAGCTATCGTGATGCCCTCTATGTCATGGTTACTCTGAATCGCCATCAGTAGAGGCTCCATTGCCATCACGAATAGCAACGGAGACAACGGGCAGCCCTGTCTGGTTCCGTTACCAATAGGGAATGTCTGAGTTATAGAATCGTTAATTTTAATCCGAGCTGTCGGTTGACGATACATTGCCATAATAGATGAAATTAAGGCCGCGGGCAATTTAAATCTCATGAGAACTTCTTTTAGGAAGGTCCAATCCACTCTGTCAAACGCTTTCTCTGCGTCTGTGCCCAAGAGGACTAGCGGAAGATTGTGCATTTTAGCGTGCTGTATTAGGTGTAAGACTTTGTGAGTGTTATCCTTCCTCTCTCTGCCCCTCACAAATCCTGTTTGATTCGTTGAAATCAAGTGAGGCAAGAGCGTCGCCAACCTGTGAGCAATCATTCCGGCCATCAGCTTCAAGTCTACATTTAATAAAGATATAGGCCTGTAACTGCTACACAGGGCTGGGTCCTTTCCCTCTTTATGAATCAATGAAATCCTAGCTTCAAGCATTTGACCAGGTAATGGATGGCCTGCTAGCGTTGAATTGCATAATTTTAGAAGATGTGGCAGGAGCAGAGAGGAGAAAGTCTTGTAATATAAGGCAGGGAATCCATCAGGACCAGGTGCCTTCCCCCTTGGGCAGCGTGACAGAGTGGACTGGAGCTCCTGAAGTGTAAAGGGTTGTAGAAGTGATTGCTGATCTACTTCAGAAAGGGTCGGGAGTTGCAGGTCCTTTAAAAAGGCCTCCGCCTCACGGCTCCTCTGATGGACAGCTTCTGTGGAGTCATTAGAACGTAAGTTGTATAAGTGGGTGTAATAATTAAGAAAAGCTTGTTCTATATGAGCTTGGTCTTGTGAGTCAACCCCTCTGTCATTCTTAATTGAATGTATCTGCGTATGTGACTGTTGTTTACGTAGATAAGAGAGCATAAATTTTGAGGCCCTATCGCCATGAACATACATTTTAGTTTTCCACTTTCTGTATTGTTTCGCTGAGGATGTGTTAATTATATCCTTTAATCGCAGCCGTTTAGATGTTAATGTGTTGAGTATATCGGGGTCTTGATGTTTTTTATGTTGTAACTCCAGCTCTGCAATCTCATCATAGAGTTGTTGGGTTTCTGAGTGTCGCTTTTTATTAATATAGGACGCCATTGATATCATTTCCCCCCGTATCACAGATTTATGTGCCTCCCACAAGGATTGAACGGAGTTATCAGGTGTTTGATTGTCTCTAAAATATTGTTGGAGTCTCTCTAAAAGCCGTTTTTTCATATCAGGGTGTTCTAATATTGTTTCGTTTAGTTGCCATGATCTGTATGTCGAGTGGTGTTTACTAGTAGAGATTGATGTCAGTACCGCCGAATGATCCAAGAAGATACTGGGTTTTATCTCGGATGATTGTATATTCGGTAGTGCTCTCCTAGACACAAAGATATAGTCCAATCTATGGTAAGACTTGTGTGGGTTGGAGTAATATGTGTAGTCCCGAGATGTCGGGTTCATATATCGCCACGTATCTATTAATTGCATGGACTGTAAGCATGCACGAATCTTGGTCAAGTCTCTACCCGAGATTGAGCTCCTCTGTTTGGTGGTATCTAGTAACGGCTCTATCGCAATGTTTAAATCGCCCCCTAAAACAACCAGTCCCTCTCTAAACCTCTCTACTTTTTTCAATGTAGCCAGTATCCATTTCAGTAGTTTTCTGTTTGGGGCATAGAGGCTACCAAGAGTTACTAGTGTGCCATTGAGCAGGCCTTTAATTAGAATATATCTGCCTTGCGGGTCCACTAAGGATTCCCGTAATTGAAATTGTATGTTCTTCTTAAGCGCTATTGATACGCCTCTGGCCCCGGTTTGGGTGGATGTAGTGTGGAACCATCTATCAAACACTGATTTCTCAAAATTAGGGATCCTGTTTGGTTTGAAGTGGGTTTCCTGAACAAATAGAATATCAGTCCCTTGCTTTTTAAGAGTATGCAGTGTTGGATTTCTGGTGCCTGGAGAATTAAAGCCATGAGCATTAAGAGATGTATAAATTAATACTTTACCACCAGTCATTGTCTCTTGAGTTGCTTGTTTGTTGATTAAGACTTGGAGATGAGAGTCGTTCGTGCCTGATAGGGTAGGGGAGAGTAGGGTCGAGGGGGGAGAGGAATAGCAGAGGGGAAGATAAGAGTGTGGTGAAAGTAGAGAGAAAAAGAAAAAAGATAAGCATTAAATTACTAAAAAACAATTCACTTTTAGGGTTAACATTTCCCATTGGTGTAGACTACTGGATCGTCACTTTCCAGTCCAGGGAGGACTATTCCTCCGTTATTATCCTGGTCGCAGTATTATATAGGAAACACAAACTGTCAAAGTATTTCAAATTATTTTCTCTTAAATTTACAGTTTAGACCTAACAGGTACACAGGTTTCGGCTTCTATACAAAGATTAAACGATTCAATCAAGGGCAGGATGAATCGGGTGCATGATGTCAGTTGGGAAGGTAGGGAGTGGAAGGGGTATACAAGGGCTGGTAGATAGTAGGGGGGGAGGGGATAGGTGGGATTGGAGAAGGTGGGATTAGTGTGGGTCAGGGTGTTAGGGATATTAGGGTGTAAGGCAAAAAGGACAGGTAAGGGTTCTTAATGGAAAGACATCAATAATCTAGCCGAAATGGTAGGCCAACAGTGGCCTCTAAGGTCCTTTACGATGGTATTGCTCTATGAAAACAATTAAGGAATGAGCAAGAACTAATAAAAATAAATGCAAAACAAAGCAATAGATCTAGTGACCTAAATAAGTGCAAAGATCTCTATAGATCTGACTACAGTTTGTATCCATTTTCATACAAAAAGGGTGCGACTTTGGAGAAAAAGTACACTTGTCCAGAGGGGTCAAGTTGAGTGGACATGTGTGTAAGATCTCAATAAACACTTAGGAGAATAAAGCCACTCAGGTGACTTCATCTGGGCCTTTTGATGATGGGGATTTCGCTGTTCTTCTCTTGGAGCGCTGGGATTTCGGGGTCATCGCTTGTTGCCAAGGCTGCGGAGTCGGAAGCGCTCCAAGCTTTGATGCTGAATGAAAAGACTCCAAGTCCAGATAGGTTTCCAGAACAATATCCAGAGAGGTACAAGCCGCTTTAATGTCCGCTGAGGTTCTGGCAGTTATAGATCTTTCACCAGCTGTTATGTGAATGCCAAAGGGGAAAAGCCAGCGAAATTTATGTCCTCTGTCTAAGACTGCTCCCGTGAAAGGTTTTAGGAGGCGTCGCTTTCTTAAAGTTATTGCCGATAGGTCTTGGAAAAGCAGAATTTTGGAGTCTACATAGGTAAGATCATCTGCTTCTCTAGCTCTACGCAACACCAGGTCTTTTGTACGATAGTCTAAAAATCTACACAGCATGTCTCGAGGTGTGTCACCAGGTGTCGGTTTAGGGCGGAGGGTACGATGCACTCGGAACAGTTCGATATCGTGTGGATCTTCCTCTCTCAATACTGATCTAAATATTTCTAGTGCTGCTTTGCCTAATGCTTCGAATGCTATTGACTCGGGGAGGCCTTTGATTCGGATGTTGTTGCGGCGCTCCCTGTTTTCATGATCTTCAAGGGAAATATGGACTTGGTGTAGTTGTTGTTCGTGGGTCACTAAGCATTCTAATAAGGCGTTGGATTGGTGAGTTAGTGGACCCTGTGCATTTTCTAGTGATTCAAGTCTGTAGCCTTGGAGGGTGAGGTCTTGCTTAATATCTGCTATATCACGCCCTATGGGTTCTAGAGTTTTGGCTAGTATACGTTTCAGGAATGATCTTGACAACAGAGTGTCCTTTGTTTTGGTGCTAGTGTCAGAATCACACTCCATATCTGAATCTGAGTCGTCAGCGCAGGGGAGAGCGGTTTGTTTGCTTGGTTTCTGGACTCCTGCGGACTCTTTTTGGTTTCGTAGAAAGTTATCAACGTCTGCTTGCGTTATTGACTTGGACGCCTTAGATATAGTCTTAGGAGTTTTTACAGATGTTTTCCCCATATTATGGTGAAATTGTGTGTACAAGAGTAGGTCTCGCTTTAGGAGGGTTCCTCCTCCCTGCTGGTTTTTTAACGGATCAGCATATCATTTTGTATTATAGGAAATTTAGGATTAACCCAGAGTGAGAGTCTTTGTAGATCCTACTGGGGCTTAGATGGGTAGCTCCAGGGGTCAGGAGAGGGTGATCGGATTAGAATTATGCCCACAATGAGAGACTGATAAGTCCTTGTGTGTTACAGAACTATATTCTCCTTATCTTGGGTGTTGTTAATTTACAGGAGAGCTCCCTGTGTGTCACAACAGGATTCCAAGCAGCCTCTAATTGGGTTAAAGGTGCCTCTGTTGTATCTTTAATTGGGCTCAGAGCGGTGTGAGTGTGTTCACTCTAAGGGTAAGTTCACACTTACCGGCGGGTTTCTGGGCGGCGGGTGGGCGGAACCCGCTAGGAAGCTCCGGCGCCGTGCACCGGCTTCCGTGCGGGTATGTGCAGCGGGAGCCGGGCGGTATCCGGCGGCTGCCCAGCGGGTTCTCGGCGGCGATTCTGCAGCGGCTGGAAGCAGCACATGTTTCTGCTTGCAGCCGCTGCAGAACCGCCGGTTTTTACAGCATGTTCATTCTTTGCTAACCCGCTGGGAAACCTGCGGGTTAGCAACGGATGACGCTGGGGAACCGCCTTAATGTGCACAGCCTTGGGCTGTTTACATTAGTTTTAATGTTAATCCAAACGCTGGTTTGGATTAACATAAATTAACATAAAACTAATGTAGGCAAAACGGCGGTTTACACAGGTAAACCGCCGAAAAACAGCCCAGTGTGCACATACCCTAAGATCATGTCTACCCTCTCTCTCAGCCCACTCAACGCTGCAGCTTCCTTTATTGTCTCCAGTTCCTCTCTACCAGGGGGCCAGGTGAATCCCCACTCCACAGGTCCCGGGGGGTTATATGAGTGGGTCAGCTAGGCGTGGGGGATTATCAGAGCAGCCTATATTGGTGATGTTGTGGCGGGTACTTATTTCTGTTCCCCCTCAGTCCTCTGTAGTGAGTTCTGTGGCTCTCCACTGCCGTTTTCCCCTCTCTCCACGCAGCTCGCACCTCACCTCAGATCCGGGCGCAGGGGCAATTCACCTCGCTCGCCACCAAAGATCACCGCATCATAGGCTGTCTGTCCTCCGTGGGGTTCACGGTCACCTGGATGTTTTCAGGCGGCTCACTCCCGCTCCCTCCGTTCAGCCCGCACTTCACCGCGCGCTCCCGTCTTTCTCACCTCTCTGTGGCGTCCGGACGGTCTCGCTCGGGCGTCCACCTCTCTCTCCTGCCGGCTATGTGTGTGGACGTGCAGGGGTCCGACTGTGAGCAGGGAGCTCGTTTCCCGTCTGTGTGGGCTGGGCACCCCAGGGGTGGAAAGGCAGACAACGGCCGGCTCTCCACACAGACTCCAGGGTCTCCGGTAATGAGCGGGTTCAGGGAGGATGGTCGCGCACTCACCTCAAGGCGGGTTGGCGCCAATTTGCTTTCCGCGGGGCCCACGACCTTCTGGGAGCTTTCGGTCGGCTCGCTCCCGCTCTCTCTCCCCGGTCCGTATCTCGCTGTGCACTCCCGGCCGCTCTTCGTCCGCACATGGCTGAATGCTCCTTGGGTGTGATGACAGTCAGCAGGGCCTCGTGGGGGTCTCGAGGTGGGCCTCGTTTCTCCACTTCTTTAGGGTCTGGATAGCTTGCAGACCGTTGTATAAGCTGGCAAGGGTGGTATAAGTGATCCGGATCACTCTGATCACTTTTTGTAGACTCTCCTGAGGCTGGATGGCATGGATGGTGGTGGATTTCTGGGAGAGCTATTTTGCACAGCCTCCTCCATCCGCGGCCATCTTGGATCTCCATATAATTTGTCTTCAATGAAAAAACACAAAAGAGAATAAAGCAAAAAGCAAAACATTGATCATTTCACACAAAACTCCAAAAATGGGCCGGACAAAAGTATTGGCACCCTCAGCCTAATACTTGGTTGCACAACCTTTAGCCAAAATAACTGCAATCAACCGCTTCCGGTAACCATCAATGAGTTTCTTACAATGCTCTGCTGGAATTTTAGACCATTCTTCTTTGGCAAACTGCTCCAGGTCCCTGATATTTGAAGGGTGCCTTCTCCAAACTGCCATTTTTAGATCTCTCCACAGATGTTCTCCGGGATTCAGGTCTGGACTCATTGCTGGCCACCTTAGAAGTCTCCAGTGCTTTCTCTCAAACCATTTTCTAGTGCTTTTTGAAGTGTGTTTTGGGTCATTGTCCTGCTGGAAGACCCATGACCTCTGAGGGAGACCCAGCTTTCTCACACTGGGCCCTACATTATGCTGCAAAATGTGTTGGTAGTCTTCAGACTTCATAATGCCATGCACATGGTCAAGCAGCCCAGTGCCAGAGGCAGCAAAGCAACCCCAAAACATCAGGGAACCTCCGCCATGTTTGACTGTAGGGACCGTGTTCTTTTCTTTGAATGCCTCTTTTTTCTCCTGTAAACTCTATGTTGATGCCTTTGCCCAAAAAGAGAACATTCTTCCAAAACGTTTTAGGCTTTCTCAGATAAGTTTTGGCAAACTCCAGCCTGGCTTTTTTATGTCTCGTGGTAAGAAGTGGGGTCTTCCTGGATCTCCTACCATACAGTCCCTTTTCATTCAGACACCGACGGAGAGTACGGGTTGACACTGATGTACCCTCGGACTGTAGGGCAGCTTGAACTTGTTTGGATGTTAGTCGAGGTTCTTTATCCACCATCCGCACAATCTTGCGTTGAAATCTCTCGTCAATTTTTCTTTTCCGTCCACATCTAGGGAGGTTAGCCACAGTGCCATGGGCTTTAAACTTCTTGATGACACTGCACACGGTAGACACAGGAACATTCAGGTCTTTGGAGATGGACTTGCAGCCTTGAGATTGTTCATGCTTCCTCACAATTTGGTTTCTCAAGTCCTCAGACAGTTCTTTGGTCTTCTTTCTTTTCTCCATGCTCAATGTGGTACACACAAGGACACAGGACAGAGGTTGAGTCAACATTAATCCATGTCAACTGGCTGCAAGTGTGATTTAGATATTGCCAACACCTGTTAGGTGCCACAGGTAAGTTACAGGTGCTGTTAATTACACAAATTAGAGAAGCATCACATGATTTTTCTAACAGTGCCAATACTTTTGTCCACACCCTTTTTTATGTTTGGTGTGGAATTATATCCAATTTGGCTTTAGGACAATTCTTTTTGTGTTTTCTCATTGATGACAAATTAAATGAAGATAATAATACCAAAGAATTTGTGATTGCAATCATTTTCAGGAAGAAACTGAGTATTATCTGACAGAATTGCAGGGGTGTCAATACTTTTGGCCATGACTGTAGCTAGTTACCCTTGAAGTCAACCCGGACACCGGAGTCCGTACCTGCTATATTTCCATTTGTAGCAGATAAATCCCGGACAAACCAGGAGGATTTAGTCCCTCTGAGCTCAGGAGAAAGTAAAGGCTTGCGCTAGACCAAAAGGAGGATCAGGGCCCTAGAAAAACAGGGATCCCAAGAGAAGGTCCCTAATTTCAGCTTTTGGAGCTGACTCCTGAGGAGAAAGAGCGGCAGATTAAGATTCAGGCAGATCTCACCCCAACCATCACAGACACTTGTGGCGCCCCGCAACGAGTGCGTCACAAGAGGGTATTGCAGCCATAAATGCAGCCGCAATATTCTCTGACACAGCAGTGATCTAGTTAACTTTGAGATCCAACCCTGCATGCATCACCTAGAACAGAGGACCAATCCAGGGTCCTGGTGGGCGGAGTGCTAGGGAAGTGTATAGGAGAACAGACCCTTAGTCAGTAGGAGACTGAAGGAGAAGGGATCTAGAACTTGACCTGAGCAGTCTAGAACTTGGAGAGGAGCGGGGGCCCTGCACCCCGTGCAGCCCCCGGGCCGTCACCGGTCAGGTGTCAGCACCCGAGGCCTCAACAACCGGGATCGGGCATCGTAACCACGGGTTCCCAAAAGACTCCCGTGCCCACAACTCACAGCCGGTTCACTGGTACCGAAGCTGGCAGCAGTTCACCTCTGCTACGCGAACCAGAAGCGTGCAGGAACAGCTTCACAGGAGCACCCCACCACCAGCCAACTTCCAGTCGTCTAACCAGCGGTGTACCCACCGAGGGACCCAAGGCTCCCCAAAACATCCACAACGTATAGCTTGGATAGGGATTGAAGCAGCCTCCCCGTACCCGACCTGGTATTCCTGGGCGACAATGGCAAATCACTTTGTTAGAATGGAGGAACACTTGCGGATCTCTGAGGGACACTATCACTGCTGAGTCCACCCGGTCCACTACCTGTTAACTGTATACCATGTACTGCCTGCTGGTTACAGTAAAGACCCGTTGCAGAGACTTTCTGTGTCCGTGCTTCCTTATGAACTATCCGTTCGCACTACAAGGTAACCGCAGCTGCCGCACAACCTCTTAAGCAGCTCCAGCCTCCTGGGATCACCGCTCAGCCTGTGGGGAGCGTTCCATCTTGCTGATATCCATCCCCCGGAGGTTCCGCAGCGTCGGTAGCCCTTACCGAAACTACTCATAGGTGGCGTCACGAATAAATTAAAAACCCCTTTAATCTGTTCCCTACAAGACGTCTTCATCTTTTGATCTGCACTACACCGGGCCCCACTACCGGCAGGCGCGGTCCACCCGTGACAAGGAGGAAGGAAGCATCGCCTGTCTAAACCAGAGTCAGCCGGCCACGGTGAGTCACACTGGCAGAGGAGGCCTCCGCTCTAAGGTGGACGTCCCAAACTGCACCGGACACCTGGTTACCCTCCTGAACCGTACCTGCTACCCGACATCAGTAAAAAGGTACCGAAACAGAGACTATTGTGTGTGTGTGCCTGATTCACCGCCGCCGCCTGCAGCGCCTACACAGAACCGAGAACTACTATTTCTCTCATCCACCCCGCTACCTTGAGGTAAATCTCCACCTGTGGGGAGCTGTACTATCACTGCTGCGTCACCATCACCTCAGTGCTGCAGTGCTGGTAACCACATTACCAGGTACCACAGGTGGCGTCACGATTAACCCCTATCCTTATACCCCTTTCTCTGCAATCCCCAGCCATTGAGTGCCCAGGGCACGGAACCGGGAACCGACTAGCCGCGATTCCCTCCCCCGCCATCCTGGTTCCGAGTAACCCCTTCTCTGCCGGCCTGACTCAGATGTATGTGGGTTTGTGGATGGGTGTAAAAGAGCAGCCCAAGATTGTATTAAATATTTAATCGCCTTTTGGGCACACTAGACATAACAATATTAACACAATGGATTATACAGATATTACAGTCAGATATGCAAATAAAGATGGTATTTATGAAAAAGTATATGAAGTCAAATGTAAGTCAGTTACCGGTTTCTTGTTGCTGCCTTGGTCACTGGTTTAGCACATGGGAGGCGCTGTTGAGTCAGTGTTCTTTACTTGATTCCTTCCAGCGCTTTACACGAAAATGTGGCCTCCTGCTTGAAATAAACCATGCTTAAATATGGCTGGTAATTTTAAACCGCTTGGTTGGTCACTCCCTCTGCACCCACATGCTGTCCATGATTTCCCTCCCCTTTGAGCTGAAAGATCCCAATCTGCTATGGTGTGTTATTACTTCCCACCAAGAGGTCCAAGAGGAATGGTTCTGGTGCCATTAGATTCAGCTGTGCCTCCTCTATACTTGGGGAGCAAACACAGTCTCCCTACCTGGATTCTGCTAGCCATTCTCGGCATCTCTCCAACCCAGGGGGCTAGAAATAACTGGTACCTAAGTATGTTTGCAGCTTGCTCATACGTATACAGTATAGAGCCAGGATATAAAGTACATACATAATTCGCACCACAGAAGCTGATAACTGTGTCTGAAGTTGTCTGGGAATATCATCTTCCTTGCCTTGATTTCACAAAGAGAAGGACTTTAAAACCACTGTTCCTGTCAGTAATGGCTTGTCAAAGGAGTGGGCCTGAGCTTCAAATGGTCACTCTCCCTTAGTTTAATTAAAATTGTCACCTATGTACCAGTAAGACCATTTGGTTGTGAGGTGTAAGTTCCTACGGGGGGGGGGGAAGAGGCAAAGGGGAATGGCTATCTTGGGGGTTTATCATTGATTGGCATGTCTGAATAATATCTCCATATTCTTCACAGTAATTTCCTACAAACCTAAAGGAAAACAGTAGATAGATGTAAGGAAGGCAAATTAAGAATTTACATAGTAAATAAAAGAATGGTCTCTGCCTAAAATTCAAAATCACTTAACTGCAGGGCTGGAATTCCTTAGCAGAAATCCATATAGAAATATTACACACAGAAAAGGCTGTTGAAACGAGAGTATAAATAGCCACACCTGGGATATGATAGGACAGAGAAAAAAATGAACAAGTGAGAAAACCTGACTAACCACAAACCAAAGGTAAAAGTAACATCAGCATTTGGACAGAGACCAACTACAGTAGGGAAAAAAAGTATTTAGTCATTTACCAATTGTGCAAGTTCTCGGACTTGAAAAGATGAGGTCGGCCTGTAATTGACATCATAAGTGACCTCAACTATGAGAGACAAAATGAGAAAACAAATACTGAAAATCACATTGTCTGATTTGGAAAGATTTTTTTTTCAAATTTTGGTAGAAAATAATTATTTGGTTAATAACAAATGCTCATCTCAATACTTTGTTCTATCTCCTTTGTTCGCAATGACAGGTGTGAAGCGTTTTCTGTAATGTTTCACAACTTTGGCACACACTGTTGCTGGTATGTTGGCTCATTCCTCCATGCAGATCTCCTCTAGAGAGTGATGTTTTGAGGCTATCAATGGGCAACACGGACTTTCAACTCCCTCCAAAGATTTTCTATAGGGTTTAGATCTGGAGACAGGTGAGGCCACTCCAGGACCTTGAAATGCTTCTTATGAAGCCTTCATTGCCCTGGTGGTGTGCTTAGGATCATTGTCATGCTGAAAGACCCAGCCATGTTTCATCTTCAATACCCTTGTTGATGGAAGGAGGTTTGCACTCAAAATCTCATGATACATCGACCCATTCATTCTTTCATTGCATGGATCAGTTATCCTGGTCCCTTGGCAGAGAAACAGCCCCAAAGCATGATGTTGCCACCCCCATGCTTCACAGTAGGTATGGTGTTCTTTAGAAGCAACTCAGCATTCTTTCTCCTCCAAACACGACGAGTTGTGTTTCTACCAAACAGTTCTACTTTGGTTTCATCTGACCATAGGACATTCTCCCAATACTTCCCAACCTGGTGCAAGGCTACAATTTTGTTTCTGGCATCCTTCGACAGCTCTTTGGTCTTCACCATAGTGGAGTTTGGAGTGTGACTGTTTGAGGTTGCAGACAGATGTCTTTTATACTGATAACAAGTTCAAACAGGTGCCAATACTACAGGTAATGAGTGGAGGACAGAGGAGCCTCTTAAAGAAGAAGTTACAGGTCTGTGAGAGCCAGAAATCTTGCTTGTTTGTAGGTGACCAAATACTTATTTTCCACCAAAATTAAAAGAAAAAAACTGTCCAAATCAGACAATGTGATTTTCAGGATTTGTTTTCTCATTCTCAGTTTCTCAGTTGAGGTCACCTATGATGTCAATCACAGGTTAAACAGCTTTTTAAGTGGGAGAACTTGTACAATTGGTGGCTGACTAGATAACTTTTTCCCCACTGTAGGCCGTGGTTCAGTAGGACCGGAGACGTGACTTTCTTCCGATCACTCTGTTTTCTTCTCCTTCACCAAAGTCGTGCTGATAGGGAATATAGGTAAGAAATATAGACAGGTAATGTAGATTATGATAAAAAATAAACATTATTATGGAACAAAGTTCAGCACATTAATAAAGAAATCAGCACTACAGTGAACAACGGTATTTATTTATTTTTAATTAAGAAATACTAAAATTGTTAGACTGTCACAAGAGATTGCATGAATAAATATGTCTCTGGCGTTGCCTATATAAGACTGTACAAACTGCACACGGCCCAGAGGATCAGCTACATGGCGGATGTGTCAAGATCTGTGATTAATTTGGAAAGCATCAATGATTGGTAAATGTCTCTTCATAGAAATATTATGTCTCAGCGTCATCTCATTATCTTTCAGCCAAAGAATAGGCTCCAGTCAACCATGTTCTGTCCGGAAAAAATCCCCTTTATTCAATGCACATTACGTGCAGGATGGAGATCTCATCATCGGGGGGATATTCGCTGTGAGTTGTTATGAGAAAATATTGGAAAGTGAAATGGATGAATTTTCTTATTGTTATATGTAAGTATCTTATATACAGTGCATTGAAAAGGTATTCATAGCCCATGAACATTTCTACATTCCAAATCTAAATGTATTTTATTGGGATGTTATGTTATATGCCCACAGAAAGTAGCAAGTATGTGTGATGTGTAAAGGTAATGGCACAGGGTTTTCTAAATATTTTAGGCGACACAGCGAGCAAGTGCCCTGGTTAGATGAGAGTAAAGCAGAACTTTTTTTGGGCTAAGGGCAAAACACTATGTATGGTGGAAAGCTAACCCTGTACATCATCCTGAAAACACCATCCCCACCGTCAGACATGTTGGTGCAAGCACCCTGCTGTCGGGAGGCTTTTCATCAGCAGGGGCAGGGAAGCTGATCAGAGTTGAAAGGAAGCTAAGTAGAGGGCATTGCTGGAGAAAAAACTGTCATTGGTTGCAAGGGACTTGAGACATGACAATGACACTAAAAATGCTGCTAGAGGTATAATGGAGGGTTTAGTACAGAGTATATCCATGTGAGTGAACCTGTAATGAACCTGCCATCCCACGAAGCATTCAAGCTCTGCTACATTGCAGTGAGCAGAGGGAGATGTTACAGCATCCTCTTACAGAAAATAGCACACTTACACTGACAGCTGGCTGTGTGACCGGTGCCAATAGAGAATTCATATGAGGTCACAGCCGGGCTGCGCTAGCTATATCCTTAGATGAACTCTACTTTGATGTCACCGCTCATCTCACACAGATAGTTGTCAATGTGAGTGTGCTACTTGTGGTGAGTGGACGCTGTAATGTCTCTCTCCGCTCACTGCAATGTAGCAGAGCTCACATGCTTCAGGGGATTGCAGGTTCCTTGCAGGTTCACTCACATGGATATGCTCTGTTCTAAACAGCTCAGATGCTTTGTGGGACATCGTGCTGTGGATTATCATCGGAGGGTATGTTTGAGGTTAATATAGAGGTGAAAAAGGGTTGTCTTTGTGTTTTATTTAAAATAAAGGATATTTCTCTGTGTTGTATTTTTTAACTATTTACTCCCTAAACAAGTAATGTGCAGGTGTCATAAACACCTGACAATACCAATCTAGGGCAACATTCACACAGTGCATTTTGGGTCCTTTTTTTGGTGTGTTTCATTTGAGGATCTGCTTTTGCAGTGAAATGCATTTGGCATCCCAGCATTTCCAAATTTAGCACTCACTTGCTCCGTTTTTTGAGGATTCTTTTTCTGTGGAAAGCGGATCATCCAAAAGAATGAGCATGTCAATTCTTTGGCATTTCTCCTTATCCTCTTCTTGCATTGCCCCCAATGTAGAATGTGCTCAATAGTGTGTATGGATGATGCGTTTTTTAAAAAAGCAGATCTGTTTTGCAGCTGAAAAAGCAGATCCTCCAAAAAACAGACCAAATACACACGATGTGAATGTAGCCTAATCCTTAATGACAGCTGTCAATACTTAGATGCCATTAACCTCTTCTATTACCCTGATGTCACCGCACCAGGGCACTTGGAAGCGCTGGGTAAAGTACCAGAACTTGGTGCTTGTAATGAACATACTAGGTGTAGATACGGACCCCAAACTTTACAAACACTTCATACTTACTGTTGGTTTATCATATAAAACCCTAATAATATATGGTAAATTTAGATTTGTGGGTGTAACATGAAAAATTGGGAAAAGTTAATTGGGTATGAATATTTTTCCAAGGCAATGGAGCTTTATCAGTCGTCCTTCTTTTCTAGATGTAGATTATGCTTTCAGAGAGGTGTGTGAGGTCTTTATTGCACCTTCATAGGCATCTGAGTTGTTCTGCATGATTCAGGATAAAAAAATAAAGGCATAATCCATCCTATGCAGTAAATACATTGCTATTCTCCCATAGAGGCATTATTTAGATTTGAGAACATACCATATGTTATTAGACACTGTAGAACCTGTATAGCTGCACAAAAGTGGCGCATGGCACTTTACTAGTGACCCATATACTTGTAATCTCTATTTTCTGCCATACATGCTCCACACCTATGTGCATGGACCACTAACCTAAACAGACACAAACCTGTTATATTTTATTTCAAATATGTTTTTCATTATCATATTAACACAGCTTAATGATTGCTTAATAGAAATAGGCAAACCCGCAGAGGTTCGGGTTCACTGGTTTCGGACAGACTTAAAAAACAGTCTATTTTTAGCATGGGAAGGGCCTAATAACCATGGACCTTCTTCCAAGCCTGAGAATACCAACCCCCAGCAGTCTGCTTTATTTTGGCTGGGTATCAAAATTGGGATGGACCCCACGCCAGTTTTGAAAATAATTTAAATAATAAAACAAAAATGTGTGGGGTTTCCTGTATTTTGATACCCATCCAAGATAAAGCGCACAGCTGATGACTGCAAGGTTCAGCTGTCTGCTTTATCTGTGCTGTGTAATACAGAGGACTAGGGATGGGCGAATCTACTCGCTAGGACTCGTTACTCGGCGAGTAGTAAGGGACTCGCAGGACTCGGTACTCTGTGAGTTTCCCAGTGATTACTCGCACAATCCTAGCTTTGTCAGAGACTCTGACAAAACTAGGATTGCCATTGATTTGCATTGGTCTCATTACTGTGCCAGTGATAGCAGGGAAACTCGCAAAGTAACTGCTGTTACTTTGCGAGCCGAGTCCGGCTGTCTGCTCTGTGCAGGGTCCTAGAGCACGCCTGCTCACAGAGATGATGTAGCAGAGCTGCGATTGTTCTCAGTCTGCTCATTCCCTGTGCATAGACATCTATATCTATGCACAGGGGATGTAGCAGAGAGGACATCGCGTTTTGGACTACGTCGGACGGAAGAGGATTTTTTTAATTAAAGATGGAGTCCCTAATGGCTTTTTTTTTTTTATTTCTAATAAAAAAATTTCTCTGTGTTGTGTTTTTTTAACCCTTTATTGGAGATTCTTAGTGGCCGGGTCAAACGTGGCCTGACATTAAGAATCTCGGGCTTAATACCAGCTTGTATAACAAAGCTGGTATTAAACCCTTTATTACCCAGCATGCCACCGCCACCAGGGCCACTGGAAGAGCGGGGTTCAGCGCCAGAGGATGGTGCTTCAATGAACGCGCCATCTTCTGGGGCGGCTGCGGGCTGCAATTTGCAGCGGGGGGTGCCCAGAAAGCTTGGGCCTCCCTGCGCTGTGGATTCCAGCCCCCAGCTGCTTAGCTGTACCTGGCTAGACATAGAAATTGCGTGGAGCCCCACGCATTTTTTTTTTATTATTTCATGAAATTCATGAAATAATTTAAAAAAAAAGGGCTCCCCTATATTCTTGTGTCCGGCCAGGTACAAATAGGCACCTGGGGGTTGGGGCAGCCCGTCACTGCCTGCTGGATCCGGCTGGTTCCAGAAATACGGCGAAGCCAATGTGAAATTTTTTTCTGACAAATCCATAAAACAATGTAAATAAAAGGGACTGCATCTTTATTAACCCCTGGACCATGGGCGAGGGGTTAATAAAGATGCAGTCCCTTTTTTAGGATTGTTTTATTGATTTTTCAGAAAAAAAATTACATTGGCTTCGCCGTATTTCTGGAACCAGCCGGATCCAGCAGGCAGCGACGGGCTGCCCCCAACCCCCAGGTGCCTATTTGTACCTGGCCGGACACAAGAATATAGGGGAGCCCTTTTTTTTTATTATTTCACTAGCTGTGAGCCCGATGCAAATGCATCGGGATTCTAGAACGTGCATTAATTTGATTATAGTAGTTATAGCTGGTGTGAGGACTTTTTGGGGGTGTGTGAATACTTTTTTGGGGGGGTTGAATACTTTTTGGGGGGTGGAATACTTTTTGGGGGGGGTTGAAGACTTTTTGGGGGGTGTTCGAAGACTTTTTGGGGGGTGTTCGAAGACTTTTTGGGGGGGATTCAATACTTTTTGGGGGGGTTCAATACTTTTTGGGGGGGTTCAAAACTTTTTTGGGGTTCAATACTTTTTGGGGGGGTTCAATACTTTTTGGGGGGGGTTCAAGTATGTGTGTGCAGGTGTGCTGTGTGCATGATGTATGTGTGCTGTGTGCATGGTACATGTGTGTGCTGTGTGCATGATGCGTGTGTGCTGTGTGCATGATGCGTGTGTGCTGTGTGCATGATGCGTGTGCCGTGTGCATGATGCGTGTGTGCATGATACATGTGTGTGGACGTCTGCTGTGTGCATGATACATGTGTGTGCTGTATGCATGATGCATGTGTGTGGTGTGTGCATGTGTGTGCTGTATGCATGATGCATGTGTGTGCATGATACATGTGTGTGCTGTATGCATGATGCATGTGTGTGCTGTGTACATGATACAGCAGACACATGTATCATGCACACAGCACACACAGGCATCATGCACACAGCACACACAGGCATCATGCACACAGCACACACAGGCATCATGCATACAGCACACACATGTATCATGCACACAGCACACACATGCATCATGCACACAGGACACACATACATCATGCACACAGGACACACATGCATCATGCACACAGGACACACATGCATCATGCACACAGGACACACATGCATCATGCACAAACATGTATCATGCACACAGGACACACATGCATCATGCACACAGGACACACATACATCATGCACACAGGACACACATACATCATGCACACAGGACACACATACATCATGCACACAGGACACACATACATCATGCACACAGGACACACATACATCATGCACACAGGACACACATGCATCATGCACACAGCACACACATGCATCATGCACACAGCACACACATACATCATGCACACAGGACACACATGCATCATGCACACAGCACACACATGCATCATGCACACAGCACACACATACATCATGCACACAGCACACACATGCATCATGCACACAGGACACACATGCATCATGCAAACAGGACACACATGCATCATGCACACAGGACACACATGCATCATGCACACAGGACACACATGCATCATGCACACAGGACACACATACATCATGCACACAGGACACACATACATCATGCACACAGGACACACATACATCATGCACACAGGACACACATACATCATGCACACAGGACACACATACATCATGCACACAGCACACACATACACCATGCACACAGGAGACACATACACCATGCACACAGGACACACATACATCATGCACACAGGACACACATGCATCATGCACACAGGACACACATGCATCATGCACACAGGACACACATGCATCATGCACACAGCACACACATGCATCATGCACACAGCACACACATACATCATGCACACAGCACACACATGCATCATGCAGACATGCATCATGCACACAGGACACACATACATCATGCACACAGGACACACATGCATCATGCACACAGGACACACATGCATCATGCACACAGGACACACATGCATCATGCACACAGGACACACATGCATCATGCACACAGGACACGCATGCATCATGCACACAGGACACACATGCATCATGCACACAGGACACACATGCATCATGCACACAGGACACACATGCATCATGCACACAGGACACACATGCATCATGCACACAGGACACACATGCATCATGCACACAGGACACACATGCATCATGCACACAGGACACACATGCATCATGCACACAGGACACACATGCATCATGCACACAGGACACATGCATCATGCACACAGGACACACATGCATCATGCACACAGGACACACATGCATCATGCACACAGGACACACATGCATCATGCACACAGGACACACATGCATCATGCACACAGGACACACATGCATCATGCACACAGGACACACATGCATCATGCACACAGGACACACATGCATCATGCACACAGGACACACATACATCATGCACACAGCTCTTAAACTTACCGCTCCTGGCGCAGCGCGGCAGGCAGGAAGCGGCGGCTCCTTCTGCACAGTCGCTCCCCCTGGCATGGACGGATGGATGGTGCGGCCCTGGGCAGCGGGAGCAAGGGGGGCCCCGCGAGAAGCAGAGAGGTCAGGAGGACCGGGGGGAGCGCGGGCAGGAGACGGGAGGACCCAGGGGGGCGCAGGCATGACACAGGAGGACCCGGGGGGAGCGCGGGCAGGACACAGGAGGACCGGGGGAGCGCGGGCAGGAGACGGGAGGACCCAGGGGGAGCGCGGGCATGACACAGGAGGACCCGGGGGGAGCGCGGGCATGACACAGGAGGACCCGGGGGGAGCGCGGGCATGACACAGGAGGACCCGGGGGGAGCGCGGGCAGGAGACGGGAGGACCCAGGGGGAGCGCGGGCAGGAGACGGGAGGACCCAGGGGGAGCGCGGGCAGGAGACGGGAGGACCCAGGGGGAGCGCGGGCATGACACAGGAGGACCCGGGGGGAGCGCGGGCATGACACAGGAGGACCCGGGGGGAGCGCGGGTCTATTTTCGGACAGCGACTCGCAATGGCCGCTTCGCGGCCATTGCTCGTGCGTGGTGACGTCAGCGGCTCGCAATGGCCGCTACGCGGCCAATGCTTCGCCGTGGTGACGTCACAGAGTGTGACATATCCACGGCACGTTGTCGGGGTCCGACACGAAAATGCCTACGGCAATTATAGAGTAGATGAATTTCATGAAATAATAGAAAAAAAATGCGTGGGGCTCCGCGCAATTTCTATGTCTAGCCAGGTACAGCTAAGCAGCTGGGGGCTGGAATCCGCAGCGCAGGGATGCCCAAGCTTTCTGGGCACCCCCTGCTACAAATTGCAGCCCGCAGCCGCCCCAGAAGATGGCGCGTTCATTGAAGCGCCATCCTCTGGCGCTGAACCCCGCTCTTCCAGCGGCCCTGGTGGCGGTGGCACGCTGGGTAATAAAGAGGTTAGGGCCAGCTTTGTATTATCAGCTGGCCCTAAGCCCGAAATTTATGGCGGTCACGCCAATATTAGACATGACCGCCATGAATTTCTATTAAATTGTTTTAAAAAAAACACAACACAGAGAAAATTTTTTATTAGAAATAAAAAAAAAGCCATTAGGGACTCCATCTTTAATTAAAAAAATCCTCTTCCGTCCGACGTAGTCCAAAACGCGATGTCCTCTCTGCTACATCCCTTTGCATATATATAGATGTCTATGCACAGGGAATGAGCAGACTGAGAACAATCTCAGCTCTGCTACACACAGGAAGAGCAGGCGGGCTCTAGGACCCTGGAGCTGCGGCAGCCAGCACAGAGCAGACAGCCTGACTCCTTACTGTGCGATTACTTGCACAGTAAACAAGTCCAATGCAAGTCAAAACTAGGATTGCCATTGATTTGCATTGGGCTGGTTACTGTGCCAGTAAACGCTGGGAAACTCGCAGAGTAACGAGTCCTAGCAGATAGAGCCTGAAGCTTCCGAGACACATCTGCAATTTGTAAATCGCACATTACTCGCTATTACTCGCTTCCCCATTCATTAACATTGGACTCGCTAGACTCGCAACGAGTAGCGAGTCCCGGGCTCGGACTCGCTAGAGTCAAGCGATTCCGAGTAATTTAGGACTCGCCCATCACTACAGAGGACCTCACATTCTTTTCATTCCAATTATTTATATATTTTTACACTAGTGTGTAGGGCAACCAGTAACAGATGCCGGCACAGAGGTTGGGGGTGCAGTCTGACTGCAACCAATCACAGATGCCGGCACAGAGGTTGCGGGCGCAGTCTGACTGCAACCAATCACAGATGCTGGCACAGAGGTTGGGGGCTCAGTCTGACTGCAACCAGTCAGAGATGCCGACACAGAGGCAGGGGGTGCAGTCTGACTGCAACCAATCACAGATGCTGGCACAGAAGTTGGGGGCGCAGTCTGACTGAAACCAATCACAGATGCCGGCACAGAGGTTGGGGGCGCTGTCTGACTGCAATCAATCAGAGACCTCACATTCTTTTCATTCCAATTATTTATATATTTTTACACTAGTGTGTAGGGCAACCAATGAGAGATGCCGGCACAGAGGTAGGGGGTGCAGTCTGACTGCAACCAATCACAGATGCCGGCACAGAGGTTGCGGGCGCAGTCTGACTGCAACCAATCACAGATGCTGGCACAGAGGTTGGGGGCTCAGTCTGACTGCAACCAGTCAGAGATGCCGACACAGAGGCAGGGGGTGCAGTCTGACTGCAACCAATCACAGATGCTGGCACAGAAGTTGGGGGCGCAGTCTGACTGAAACCAATCACAGATGCCGGCACAGAGGTTGGGGGCGCTGTCTGACTGCAATCAATCAGAGACCTCACATTCTTTTCATTCCAATTATTTATATATTTTTACACTAGTGTGTAGGGCAACGAATGAGAGATGCCGGCACAGAGGTAGGGGGTGCAGTCTGACTGCAACCAATCACAGATGCCGGCACAGAGGTTTGGGGCGCAGTCTGACTGCAAGCAATCACAGATATTGGCATAGAGGTTGGGGGCTCAGTCTGACTGCGACCAATCACAGATACCGGCACAGAGGTTGGGGGTGCAGTCTGACTGCAACCAATCACAGATGCTGGCACAGAGGTTGGGGGCACTGTCTGACTGCAACCAATAACAGTTGGCAGCACAGAGGTTGGGGGCGCAGTCTGACTGCACCCAATCGCAGATGCTGTCAAAGTGGGTGGGCGTGGGAAGCAGGGGACTATTTATAAGGTTAAATGAGCAGATCTGAAAGCAGTGTGACCACAGCAGAAAAACTCGGTAAGTATAATTTACTGCTTTACTCCCCATTTTGCCTCCTTTTGTAGCCTCCTAGCCCTTTTTCCGGGTAGCCAAACTTGCTGTACCTCTTTATTATTTTTAATATTCTCTTTCTTTTGCCACTTTCACATTTTTACACAGAAAATCTTTAATCAATATTGAGCGTCATGACCATGAGTGGATCTCCACCACCAAAGAAATGTAAACATGTTGTTGATAGAGCAGATTTGATGAAACAAAGTAAATTTAATATGACACGGAATTTTAGGATTAATGTTTCATTTTTTAATCTTTCTGCAGGCCAATACCTCATTTTTACAGATATATCATGGCCGTTATTTTTACCATTGATGAGATTAACAAGAATCCTGACCTATTGCCAAATCTGACTTTGGGATATCATGTCTACGACTCCTGTAACAATGTGAATAATGCTATAAGTAATGTCCTGCAGATCCTATCTGGTCCTGGAGAAACAGTTCCTAACTACTTTTGTGAGAAGTTTGGAAACTTAGTTGGTTTCATTGGAGACATGAATCCTGACATTTCTTTAAGCGTGGCACAAATATTAAGCATTTTTGGATATTCTCAGGTAAGTGGTTTGCAATCATTTTCGTAAAAAGTTTTGTCCCATATCTTTTAAACCATATTAACTACTGATGATCGAGAACTACCATGGTTGGGGGCTCGGTACTCGAAACAAACAGTTGGACACTTAGATGGGCATCACTCGAGTATCCAAGGATAATGGAAGTCAATAAAGAACTTCAGCATTTTTCCACAAGATCTTCCCGAAAAATACTCAAGTTCCAAATTTATTTCCATTACACCTCCTACTTGAGTCACGCCCAGCCAAGTGTCTAATTGTTCATTTCAAGTACCGAACATCCAAGCATGGTAGTGCTCACTCATTAGTAAAATTAACCACTTTCCGACCCAGCTGATACTTGGGGGCATACATATTACTGTCCTAGGGGAGCATACAGTACTGGAGGGCATGCAGATTTGGGGGGGCATACACATTACTAGAGTAGAGAGACATACAGCTCTGGGGAGCATACACATTGCTTGGGGGAGCTATGTAGCTTTAGGGAGAGGCATACAGATCTCTGGGGTGGGCATATTCCTTTGGACAGAGACATACAGCTCTTGGGGGCATACAGCACTGGGGGATTCAGACTGGCACTGCGACTCCACTCTTCATCTGTGTGAAAGGAGCACTGAATGCTGAAAGTGGCGGTTTAAGGGTCCAGCAAAGTGCGGCTGCCGGCCTGATCACTGTGGTCCCTGGAAGTCATCCCAGTGGCTGCAGAATAGATTACCACTTCTGATGATAGCAAATGGCCCACTCAGCTGTCCAGGGCCCCAGCACCTGCCCAGTTGCGCTGGGTGCTGACGCTGGCCCTGTTTGCCAGTAGCCACAGGTCAGGTCTAAGGTTAAAAAGTACTTCACGCGGCCAAGGACAGACAGCGGCTCTTCAATCCTGGGCAAGGGATATGCATCACGTTTTGTATGATTCAGTTTTTGATAATTGACACAGAACCGAAGAGCCCCTTCCTTCTTCTGCACCAGAAACACTGACCCTACCCAAGGGCTCTGATGCTCTTGAATGACATGATTGTCCATCATGTTGGTCACCAGCTTCTTTACTTCCTGATGAAGTTTTGGCTGAATTTGATAGTAGCATTCTGGGATTGGTGAGCTGTCTCCAGTGGAAATTTCATGTTCAATGGTAGGGGAACACACAATATCTTCTTCATGCCACATGAAGGTCTCCTGAAACTCCCCCAAGGTATCTTACATACACATCATACCATACACATATAGTCCTGAGGAACCTGCTGCTTTGAAGGAGACACACAACGGGTTTAGTGGTCTATGAGTTTTTGGTTAATTTTGACTGGCTCGAATTTATATGAAACTAGCTGTACTACCCTGTTTCGCCCGGGTTAATAACTGCTGTTAACAAAATAGTGGCAAGTCAGTCTTCTCTCTGCTGAGATGACTCATTGGCTCTTGAGGAAGCAGCTCTTGTTTTTTTTTGTCTGCAAACCTCGCTTCCCTCTCCTCAGAAAGTTCATTGGCTCTTGAGGAAGCAGCTCTTGTTTTCATGTCTGCAAGCCTCGCTTCCCTCTCCTCAGAAAGTTAATTGGCCCTTGAGGAAGCAGCTCTTGTTCTCTTGTCTGCAAGCCTCGCTTCCCTCTTCTCAGAAAGTTCATTGACCCTTGAGGAAGCAGCTCTTGTTCTCTTGTCTGCAAGCCTCGCTTCCCTCTCATCAGAAAGTTATTTGGCCCTTGAGGAAGCAGGTCTTATTCTCTTGTCTGCAAACCTCACTTCCCTCTCCTCAGAAAGTTCATTGGCTCTTGAGGAAGCAGCTCTTGTTCTCTTGTCTGCAAGCCTCGCTTCCCTCCCCTCAGAAACTTCATTGGCTCTTGAGGAAGCAGCTGCTGTTCTCATGTGTGTCAGCCTTGTTTCTCGGTCTTCACATTTTACATTGGCCCGTAATGCAGCTTTTCTTTTCGCATAAGCTGACATTCGTGCTAAGGAATTACTTTTCATATGAGGCATTATTGCGGTAAAAAATAGTCTGTAACTGGCAGTTTCTATATCCTCTCATATAGAGGTGATGACATCAGCCTTTCCACCAACACACCCTAACTGACATCCTATTACCTCACACAAGCTTTGTTATACTGAGAATGTCCTTTGTTGCCTATATTAACCAATCAGAGCTCAGATTAATTAACTGTAGCAAAATAGAAGCTGAGCTGTGATTGGTTGCTATTGGCAGCCTGATAACTCCCCAGGCAACAGGAAGCCCTCCCCCCTGACAGTATATATTAGCTCACACATACACATAATACAGGTCATGTGACTGACAGCTGCCATATTTCCAATATAGTACATTTGTTGTTCTTGTAGTTTGGCTGCTTATTAATCAGACTAGATGGTGGCCCGATTCTAATGCATCAGGTATTATAGAATATGTATGTAGTTGACATACTATGACTGACAGAACTTGTTCAGTCAACATGAGTGAATTATATATATATATATATATATATATATATACTAGATGGTGGCCCGATTCTAAAGAATCGGGTAGTCTAGAATCTATATATAGTTTATTTAGTAATAGGGGAGTGCTGTGAAATTAATTGTGTGTATACAGGCGGCTCAGTGGTCAGCAGTGAGTGCGGTGGCTCAGTGGTCAGCAGTGAGTGCGGTGGCTCAGTGTCAGCAGTGAGTGCGGTGGCTCAGTGGTCAGCAGTGAGTGCAGCAGAGGCTGGAGGGGGCAGAGGAGGGAGGAGGCAGAGGACGGAGGAGGCAGAAACTGGAGGGGTTAGAGGAGGAAAAGGTCAGGGGAGAGCGGAGGCAGGGGAGAGCGGAGGCAGGGGAGAGCGGAGGCTGGGGGGCAGGGGAGAGCGGAGGCTGGAGAAGAGCGGAGGCTGGAGAAGAGCGGAGGCTGGAGAAGAGCGGAGGCTGGAGAAGAGCGGAGGCTGGAGGAGAGCAGAGGCTGGAGGAGAGCGGAAGCAGGGGAGAGCGGAGGCAGGGGAGAGCGGAGGCAGGGGAGAGCGGAGGCAGGGGAGAGCGGAGGCAGGGGAGAGCGGAGGCTGGAGGGCAGAGGAGAGCGGAGGCAGGGGAGAGCGGAGGCAGGGGAGAGCGGAGGCAGGGGAGAGCGGAGGCTGGAGGGCAGAGGAGAGCGGAGGCAGGGGAGAGCGGAGGCAGGGGAGAGCGGAGGCAGGGGAGAGCGGAGGCAGGGGAGAGCGGAGGAGAGCGGAGGCTGGAGAAGAGCGGAGGCTGGAGAAGAGCGGAGGCTGGAGAAGAGCGGAGGCTGGGGAAGAGCGGAGGCTGGGGAAGAGCGGAGGCAGGGGAAGAGCGGAGGCAGGGGAGAGCGGAGGCTGGAGGGCAGAGGAGAGCGGAGGCTGGAAAAGAGGGGAGGCTGGAAGAGGGGAGGCTGGAGAAGAGCGGAGGCTGGAGAAGAGCGGAGGCAGGGGAGAGCGGAGGCAGGGGAGAGCGGAGGCAGGGGAGAGCGGAGGCTGGAGGGCAGAGGAGAGCGGAGGCTGGAGAAGAGCGGAGGCTGGAGAAGAGCAGAGGCAGGGGAAGAGCGGAGGCTGGAGGGCAGAGGAGAGCGGAGGCTGGAGAAGAGGGGAGGCTGGAGAAGAGCGGAGGCTGGAGAAGAGCGGAGGCTGGAGAAGAGCGGAGGCTGGAGAAGAGCGGAGGCAGGGGAGAGCGGAGGCAGGGGAGAGCGGAGGCATGGGAGAGCGGAGGCAGGGAAGAGTGGAGGCAGGGGAGAGCAGAGGCTGGAGGGCAGAGGAGAGCGGAGGCTGGAGAAGAGCGGAGGCTGGAGAAGAGCGGAGGCTGGAGAAGAGCGGAGGCTGGAGAAGAGCGGAGGCAGGGGAAGAGCGGAGGCTGGAGGGCAGAGGAGAGCGGAGGCTGGAGAAGAGGGGAGGCTGGAGAAGAGCGGAGGCTGGAGAAGAGCGGAGGCTGGAGAAGAGCGGAGGCTGGAGAAGAGCGGAGGCAGTGGAGAGCGGAGGCGAGGGGAGAGCGGAGGCAGGGGGAGAGCGGAGGCAGGGGAGAGCGGAGGCAGGGGGAGAGCGGAGGCAGGGGGAGAGCGGAGGCAGGGGAGAGCGGAGGCAGGGGAGAGCGGAGGCTGGAGAAGAGCGGAGGCAGGGTAGAGCGGAGGCAGGGTAGAGCGGAGGCAGGGGAGAGCGGAGGCAGGAGAAGAGCGGAGGCAGGAGAGAGCGGAGGCTGGAGAAGAGCGGAGGCTGGAGAAGAGCGGAGGCTGGAGGAGAGCGGAGGCTGGAGGAGAGCGGAGGCTGGAGGAGAGTGGAAGCAGGGGAGAGCGGAGGCAGGGGAGAGCGGAGGCAGGGAGAGCGGAGGCTGGAGGGCAGGGGAGAGCGGAGGCTGGAGAAGAGCGGAGGCAGGGGAAGAGCGGAGGCAGGGAAGAGCGGAGGCAGGGGAAGAGCGGAGGCAGGGGAAGAGCGGAGGCAGGGGAAGAGCGGAGGCAGGAGAAGAGCGGAGGCTGGAGAAGAGCGAGCGGAGAGAGCGGAGGCAGGGGAGAGCGGAGGCAGGGGAGAGCGGAGGCAGGGGAGAGCGGAGGCAGGGAGAGCGAGGCAGGGGGAGGGGAGAGCGGAGGCAGGGGAGAGGGGAGAGCGGAGGCAGGAGAAGAGCGGAGGCTGGAGAAGAGCGGAGGCAGGAGAAGAGCGGAGGCAGGAGAAGAGCGGAGGAGGGAGAGCGAGATGAGAAGCGGAGGCTGGAGAAGAGCGGAGGCTGGAGAAGAGCAGAGGCTGGAGAAGAGCAGAGGCTGGAGAAGAGCGGAGGCTGGAGAAGAGCGAGGCTGGAGGGCAGGGGAGAGCGGAGGCTGGAGGGCAGGGGAGAGCGGAGGCTGGAGGGCAGGGGAGAGTGGAGGCTGGAGGGCAGGGGAGAGCGGAGGCAGGGGAGAGCGGAGGCTGGAGAAGAGCGGAGGCAGGGGAAGAGCAGAGGCAGGGGAAGAGCAGAGGCAGGGGAAGAGCAGAGGCAGGGGAAGAGCGAGGCTGGAGGGCAGAGGAGAGCGGAGGCAGGGGAGAGCGGAGGCAGAGGAGAGCGGAGGCAGGGGAGAGCGGAGGCAGGGGAGAGCGGAGGCAGGGGAGAGCGGAGGCTGGAGGGCAGGGGAGAGGGGAGGCAGAGGAGAGCGGAGGCTGGAGAAAAGCGGAGGCTGGAGAAGAGCGGAGGCTGGAGAAGAGCGGAGGCAGGGGAGAGCGGAGGCTGGAGGGCAGGGAGAGCGGAGGTAGAGGAGAGCGGAGGCTGGAGGGCAGAGGAGAGCGGAGGCTGGAGAAGAGCGGAGGCTGGAGAAGAGCGGAGGCTGGAGAAGAGTGGAGGCTGGAGGAGAGCGGAGGCTGGAGGAGAGCGGAGGCTGGAGGAGAGCGGAGGCTGGAGGAGAGCGGAGGCTGGAGGGCAGAGGAGAGCGGAGGCTGGAGGGCAGAGGAGAGCAGAGGCAGAGGAGAGCGGAGGCAGAGGAGAGCGGAGGCAGAGGAGAGAGGAGGCTGGAGGGCAAAGGAGAGCGGAGGCGAGCGGAGGCTGGAGGGCAGAGGAGAGCGGAGGCTGGAGGGCAGGGGAGAGCGGAGGCAGGGGAGAGCGGAGGCAGGGGAGAGCGGAGGCTGGAGAAGAGCGGAGGCTGGAGAAGAGCGGAGGCTGGAGAAGAGCGGAGGCAGAGGAGAGCGGAGGCTGGAGAAGAGCGGAGGCAGAGGAGAGGCTGGGGGCACAGAAGAGGGGAGGCTGGGGGGGCACAGGAGAGGGGAGGCTGGGGGGGCACAGGAGAGGGGAGGCTGGGGGGGCACAGGAGAGGGGAGGCTGGGGGGGCACAGGAGAGGGGAGGCTGGGGGGCACAGGAAAGTGGAGGCTGGGGGGCACAGGAAAGTGGAGGCTGGGGGGCACAGGAAAGTGGAGGCTGGGGGGCACAGGAAAGGGGAGGCTGGGGGGGCACATTAGAGGGGAGGCTGGGGGCACAGGAGAGGGGAGGCTGGGGGCACAGGAAAGGGGAGGATGGGGGGGCACAGGAGAGGGAGGCTGGGGGGCACAGGAGAGGGGAGGCTGGGGGAGCACAGGAGAGGGGAGGCTGGGGGGGCACAGGAGAGGGGAGGCTGGGGGGGCACAGGAGAGGGGAGGCTGGGGGGCACAGGAGAGGGGAGGCAGAACACGCACCGGGCTGTCAGCGGGGCTGTGTGGTCCCTGATGGAGGAGGAGAGTGGGCGGTGCCGGCGGAGGCCGCACATTGGAGTGTGGGGCGGGCCGGTTCCCGGATGTAGAAGAGCGGAGGTGGAGGAGAGCGGAGGCTGGAGTAGAGCGGAGGCTGGAGGAGAGCGGAGGCTGGAGGAGAGCGGAGGCTGGAGGAGAGCGGAGGCAGGGGAGAGCGGATGCTGGAGGAGAGCGGAGGCAGGGAGAGCGGAGGCAGGGAGAGCGGAGGCGTGAGGGCAGGGGAGAGCGGAGGCTGGAGGGCAGGGGAGAGCGGAGGCAGGGGAGAGCGGAGGCTGGAGAAGAGCGGAGGCAGGGGAAGAGCAGAGGCAGGGGAAGAGCGGAGGCAGGGGAAGAGCGGAGGCAGGGGAAGAGCGGAGGCTGGAGGGCAGAAGAGAGCGGAGGCAGGGGAGAGCGGAGGCAGAGGAGAGCGGAGGCAGGGGAGAGCGGAGGCAGGGGAGAGCGGAGGCAGGGGAGAGCGGAGGCAGGGGAGAGCAGAGGCTGGAGGGCAGGGGAGAGCGGAGGCTGGAGGGCAGGGGAGAGCGGAGGCTGGAGAAGAGCGGAGGCAGGAGGAGAGCGGAGGCTGGAGGAGAGCGGAGGCAGGGGAGAGCGGGGCAGGGGAGAGCGGAGGCAGGGGAGAGCGGAGGCTGGAGGGCAGGGGAGAGCGGAGGCTGGAGGGCAGGGGAGAGCGGAGGCTGGAGGGCAGGGGAGAGCGGAGGCTGGAGAAGAGCGGAGGCAGGGGAGAGCGGAGGCTGGAGGGCAGGGGAGAGCGGAGGTAGAGGAGAGCGGAGGCTGGAGGGCAGAGGAGAGCGGAGGCTGGAGAAGAGCGGAGGCTGGAGAAGAGCAGAGGCTGGAGAAGAGTGGAGGCTGGAGGAGAGCGGAGGCTGGAGGAGAGCGGAGGCTGGAGGAGAGCGGAGGCTGGAGGGCAGAGGAGAGCGGAGGCTGGACGGCAGAGGAGAGCGGAGGCTGGAGGGCAGAGGAGAGCAGAGGCAGAGGAGAGCAGAGGCAGAGGAGAGCGGAGGCTGGAGGGCAAAGGAGAGCGGAGGCGAGCGGAGGCTGGAGGGCAGAGGAGAGCGGAGGCTGGAGGGCAGGGGAGAGCGGAGGCAGGGGAGAGCGGAGGCAGGGGAGAGCGGAGGCTGGAGAAGAGCGGAGGCTGGAGAAGAGCGGAGGCTGGAGAAGAGCGGAGGCAGAGGAGAGCGGAGGCAGAGGAGAGCGGAGGCTGGAGAAGAGCGGAGGCAGAGGAGAGGCTGGGGGGCACAGAAGAGGGGAGGCTGGGGGGGCACAGGAGAGGGGAGGCTGGGGGGGCACAGGAGAGGGGAGGCTGGGGGGGCACAGGAGAGGGGAGGCAGGGGGGGCACAGGAGAGGGGAGGCTGGGGGGCACAGGAAAGTGGAGGCTGGGGGGCACAGGAAAGTGGAGGCTGGGGGCACAGGAAAGTGGAGGCTGGGGGGCACAGGAAAGGGGAGGCTGGGGGGGCACATTAGAGGGGAGGCTGGGGGCACAGGAGAGGGGAGGCTGGGGGCACAGGAAAGGGGAGGATGGGGGGGCACAGGAAAGGGGAGGATGGGGGGGGCACAGGAGAGGGGAGGCTGGGGGGGCACAGGAGAGGGGAGGCTGGGGGGGCACAGGAGAGGGGAGGCTGGGGGAGCACAGGAGAGGGGAGGCTGGGGGGGCACAGGAGAGGGGAGGCTGGGGGGGCACAGGAGAGGGGAGGCAGAACACGCACCGGGCTGTCAGCGGGGCTGTGTGGTCCCTGATGGAGGAGGAGAGTGGGCGGTGCCGGCGGAGGCCGCACATTGGAGTGTGGGGCGGGCCGGTTCCCGGATGTTGGTGGGAGGGTGCATGTAGCCACCCTGCCGCCTGAGCCGATCGGAGGCCGGTGTCAGCCCCGCCGGCCCTGCAGCGTCCGCTCGGCGCCACCGCCCTACAGTGCCACAGGGCGCGCGCCCTCTTACAGCGTCCGTCTCTGCTGAGGCCGCCGCTGATGTTGGTGGCGCCGCCCCCTTATGTGATGCCGCTCCCCCTGGCTGCCGGCGCTCTGGACTCAGGGCTCACACTGTCCAGTGGACGGTGCGGCCCTGGGTGGGAGCACACGGCTCTGTGTGGGGGTTGCGGTGGCGCTTTAGCGCCCACTGCGAGCCGCTATTCAGGTTTGACAGCGGCTCGCGGTGAGCGCTATGCGCTCACCGCTCGTGGGTCTGGAACTTCCGGTTCCGGTCTGTGGCACAGGGCGCAGGCCATCACGGAAGTTGGCCAGATTCCACAGGAAGTGGCCTTCGGGTTTTATATATATGATAGCAGCGCTATGATATATGGTGGTACATTACAGTACATGTATAACAGCACTATAGTATATGGCAGTACATTACAATACATGTATAGCAGTGCTATGGTATATGGCGGTACATTACAGTACATGTATAGCAGAACTATAGTATATGGCAGTATATTACAGTACATATATAGCAGCACTATAGAATATGGCGGTACATTATAGCACATGTTTAGCAGCGCTATGGTATATGGCGGTACATTACATTACATGTATAGCAGCGCTATGGTATATGGTGGTACATTACAGTACATGTATAGCAGCGCTATGGTATTTGGCGGTCCATTACAGCACATGTATAGCAGCACTATATTATATGGCGGTACATTACAATACATGTATAGCAGCACTTTAGTATATGACGGTACATTACAGTACATGTATAGCAGCACTATAGTATAGGGCGGTACACTACAGCACATGTATAGCAGCACTATGATATATGGTGGTACATTACAGTACATGTATAACAGCACTATAGTATATGGTGGAACATTACAATACATGTATAGCAGCACTATAGTATATGGCAGTATATTACAGTACATGTATAGCAGCACTATAGTATATAGTGGTACATTACAGCACATCTATAGCAGCACTATAGTATATGGCAGTACATTACAGCACATGTATAGCAGCGCAATGGTATATGGTGGTATATTACAGTACATGTATAGAAACGCTATAGTATATGGCGGTACATTACAGCACATGTATAGCAACGCTATAGTATATTGGCGGTACATTACAGCACATGTATAGCAACGCTATAGTATATGGCGGTACATTACAGCACATGTATAGCAGCACTATAATATATGGCGGTACATAACAGTACATGTATAGCAGTGCAATAGTATATGGCGGTACATTACAGCACATATATAGCAGCACTATAGTATATGGCGGTACATTACAATACATGTATAGCAGCTCTATAGTATATGGCGGTACATTACAGTACATGTATAGCAGCACTACAGAATTTTTTGGTACATTATAGCACATGTATAGCAGCGCTATGGTATATGGCGGTACATTACAGCACATGTATAGCAGCGCTAATGTATATGGCGGCACATTACAGCACATGTATAGCAGCACTATAGAATATGGCGGTACATTACAGTACATGTATAGCAGCACTATAGAATATGGCAGTACATTATAGCATATTATAGCACATGTATAGCAGTGCTATGGTATATTGCGGTACATTACAGCACATGTATAGCAGTGCTATAGTATATGGCGGTACATTACAGCACATGTGTAGCAACGCTATAGTATATGGTGGTACATTCTAGTTCATGTATAGCAGCACTATGGTATATGATGGTACATTACAGCACATATATAGCAGCACTATAGTATATGGCGGTACATTACAGTACATGTATAGCAGCACTATGGTATATGATGGTACATTACAGCACATGTATAGCAGCACTATAGTATATGGCGGTACATTACAGTACATGTATAGCAGCGCTATGGTATATGGTGGTACATTACAGCACATGTGTAGCAGCACTATAGTATATGGTGGTACATTACAGTATATGTATAGTAGCACTATAGTATATGGTGGTACATTACAGCTCATGTATAGCAGCGCTATAGTATATGGCGATACATTATAGCACATGTATAGCTGCTTTATGGTATATGGCGGTACATTACAGCACATGTATAGCAGTGTTATGGTATATGGCGGTACATTACAGCACATGTGTAGCAACGCTATAGTATATGGTGGTACATTCTAGTTCATGTATAGCAGCACTATGGTATATGATGGTACATTACAGCACATATATAGCAGCACTATAGTATATGGCGGTACATTACAGTACATGTATAGCAGCACTATGGTATAGGATGGTACATTACAGCACATGTATAGCAGCACTATAGTATATGGCGGTACATTACAGTACATGTATAGCAGCGCTATGGTATATGGTGGTACATTACAGCACATGTGTAGCAGCACTATAGTATATGGTGGTACATTACAGTATATGTATAGTAGCACTATAGTATATGGTGGTACATTACAGCTCATGTATAGCAGCGCTATAGTATATGGCGATACATTATAGCACATGTATAGCTGCTTTATGGTATATGGCGGTACATTACAGCACATGTATAGCAGTGTTATGGTATATGGCGGTACATTACAGCACATATATAGCAGCAGTATACTGTATGGCGGTACATTACAGTACATGTATAGCAGCGCTATGGTATATGGCTGTACACTACAGTACATGTATAGCTGCACTATGGTATATGGCGATACTTCGCTCCCCGCAGCCCCCCGCTCCTCCACAGTAAAGTAAAAATAAAAAAATCCTCAGTGAGGATACTCACCTGTCCGCCGGCTCGCTCCACCTCCGTCTTTCCGTCTTCTAGGTCCTACAGGCCTTTAGGACCTGTCATTGCCTGGGAAACCAGGGCGGCAGGATGGAGGCGAGGGGGCAGGATGGAGCCAGCAGGGCATGAAGCCAGGGGTCCAGGGTCCTGATCGCTAATACAGTAGTTCTATGGGCACCGCACACCCATAGAACTACTGTACATTAGATCTGGACCCTAGAGAGCAGCAACTATCCTACGCAAATTGCATAAGCACCACAGACAGCTCCTCATTGAGGATGCTGTACTGTAACATGCTTACGCAAATTGCGTAGACTACTTGTGCTGATGCAGGAGCCGGTGGGTTTTAATAGAATGAATAGAAGAAAGCCAACAATAGCGGCGATGGGGTTAACAGTTAAGTTAACCCCTGGCATACCGTCCTTTGTGGACAGCATGTCTCTAGGGGGGTAGACACCCCCTAGAGACATGTTGTCCACATGGATTCATATTATTTAACCCTTTGTTCACATATGCCTTGCGGCAACTGCATGGGCTCCCATAGGTGCCCATTGTAACAAAAAGGCTGCGGCAGAGTAAACGCTGCAAAAACTGCAGCCTGCATGATTTTTCACGCAGGCTGCAAATCTGGAGCCGTTAACATAATGGGCTCCTATGGGCAGTGGTTCCTGGTCTGGTTTTGAGCTTTTTGACAGCTCAAAACTGGATCAGGATTTCAAAAGTCTGCCGCAAGTGTGACCCCAGCCTAAGTGTATTCATTAGGGATGGGCGAATCTACTCGCTAGGACTTGTTACTCGGCGAGTAGTAAGGGACTCGCAGGACTCGGTACTCTGCGAGTTTCCCAGCGATTACTCGCACAACAACGAGTCCAATGCAAATCAATGGCAATCCTAGTTTTGTCAGAGACTCTGACAAAACTAGGATTGCCTTTGACTTGCATTGGTCTGATTACTGTGCGAGTAATCTCTGGGAAACTCGCAAAGTAACTGCTGTTACTTTGGGAGCCGAGTCCGGCTGTCTGCTTTGTGTCTCCTCTGTGCTGGCTGCCACAGCTCCAGGGTCCTAGAGCCCGCCTGCTCTTCCTGTGTGTAGCAGAGCTGAGATTGTTCTCAGTCTGCTCATCCCTGTGCATAGACATCTATATCTATGCACAGGGGATGTAGCAGAGAGGACATCGCGTTTTGGACTACGTCGGACGGAAGAGGATTTTTTTAATTAAAGATGGAGTCCCTAATGGCTTTTTTTTTATTTCTAATAAAAAATTTTCTCTGTGTTGTGTTTTTTTAACCCTTTATTGGAGATTCTTAGTGGATGGGTCAAACGTGGCCTGACATTAAGAATCTCGGGCTTAATACCAGCTTGTATAACAAAGCTGTTATTAACCCCTTTATTACCCAACATGCCACCACCACCAGGGCCGCTGGAAGAGCGGGGTTCAGCGCCAGAGGATGGCGCTTCAATGAACGTGCCATCTTCTGGGGCGGCTGCGGGCTGCAATTTGCAGCAGGGGGTGCCCAGAAAATTTGGGCATCCCTGCGCTGTGGATTCCAGCCCCCAGCTGCTTAGCTGTACCTGGCTAGACATAGAAATTGCACGGAGCCCCACAAATTTTTTTTTATTATCTCATGAAATTCATGAAATAATAAAAAAAAAGGGCTCCCCTATATTCTTGTGTCCGGCCAGGTACAAATAGGCACCTGGGGGTTGGGGGCAGACCGTCGCTGCCTGCTGGATCCAGCTGGTTCCAGAAATACGGCGAAGCCCACGTGAAATTTTTTTCTGACAAATCCATAAAACAATGTAAATAAAAGGGACTGCATCTTTATTAACCCCTGGACCATGGGCGAGGGGTTAATAAAGATGCAGTCCCTTTTTTAGGATTGTTTTATTGATTTTTCAGAAAAAAAATTACATGGGCTTCGCCGTATTTCTGGAACCAGCCGGATCCAGCAGGCAGCGACGGGCTGCCCCCAACCCCCAGGTGCCTATTTGTACCTGGCCAGACACAAGAATATAGGGGAGCCCTTTTTTTTTATTATTTCATGAATTTCATGAAATAATAAAAAAAAAATGCGTGGGGCTCCGCTCAATTTCTATATCTAGCCAGGTACAGCTAAGCAGCTGGGGGCTGGAATCCGCAGCGCAGGGATGCCCAAGCTTTCTGGGCACCCCCCGCTGCAAATTGCAGCCCGCAGCAGCCCCAGAAGATGGCGCGTTCATTGAAGCGCCTTCTTCTGGCGCTGAACCCCGCTCTTCCAGCGGCCCTGGTGGCGGTGGCACGCTGGGTAATAAAGAGGTTAGGGCCAGATTTGTATTATCAGCTGGCCCTAAGCCCGAAATTTATGGCGGTCACGCCAATATTAGACATGACCGCCATGAATTTCTATTAAATTGTTTTAAAAGAAAGACAATACAGAGAAAATTTTTTATTAGAAATAAAAAAAAAGCCATTAGGGACTCCATCTTTAATTAAAAAAATCCTCTGCCATCCGACGCAGTCCAAAATGCGATGTCCTCTCTGCTACATCCCCTGTGCATAGATATAGATGTCTATGCACAGGGAGTGAGCAGACTGAGAACAATCTCAGCTCTGCTACACACAGGAAGAGCAGGCGGGCTCTAGGACCCTGGAGCTGCGGCAGCCTGTACAGAGCAGACAGCCTGACTCCTTACTGTGTGAGTTTCCCAGCGATTACTTGCACAGTAAACGAGTCCAATGCAAGTCAATGCCAATCCTAGTTTTGTCAGAGTCTCTGACAAAACTAGGATTGCTTCAGGCTGAAGCTTCCGAGACACATCTGCGATTTGTAAATCGCACACTACTCGCTATTACTCGCTTCCCCATTCATTAACATTGGACTCGCTAGACTCGCAACGAGTAGCGAGTCCCGGGCTCGGACTCGCTAGAGTCAAGCGATTCCGAGTAATTTAGGACTCGCCCATCACTAGTATTCATATGTGTTTTGTCCTGCAATTCTGGTGATAGTCTCCTGGGACAACAGAAGAGAGGGATCCCTCCAGTGAGACGCAATAGATGCATTCGAGGCAATCAGAATGTGGCTAAATAGCTGCCTATGTTGTCTAGGCAATTCTGTCATGCCTACAAGGAACAAGGTCAATTGAGGGGTAAGACAAACTTTAAGTTTTGTAATATCAGAAATTAGCTTTTCTCTCTGTTTCCAAAATTGAGTCAAACATCTGCAGTCCCAGAAAACATGGGACAAGGTTACTACACCTCCACAATTTCTCCAACACAGAGAAGAGTTCCGACTGTCAATCATGTGCAATCTAATAGGTGTGAGGTACCATCTTGTGTATATGGGGCGCTTCTGTGGATCCAGTCGCCACAGAGATGCTGCACCCCTGTTAGGGTGTAGTATCCCACTCTCGGGAAAGAGGAGCACAGACCGATACCGGAACACTGAAGCCACGCCCTAGAAACCATTGTAGTGGGGCTGGGTGGTGAACGAAGTAGTTAGAGGGAGCACTTGGGAAGGAGTGAGGCCAGAAAGAACACACGTAGATGACGTGGGACACGTGACAAGGGGTAGAAATAGAGCGGAAAATATCTAGAACGCAGGAGAAGCGACAGTTGACAGAAGTAGGTGGTAGAACAGCTGAGGAAAGACCGTTGAACACCAAGGTCAAGTTGGAGGGAAGCTAGAGACAGAACACCTGAGAAGTGTCCAGAGGACAGAGGGCAAATGGGAGCTAGTCCTAAGGCAGACCCAGGAGCAGAACGTCACCCAAGTTGCTCCAGGAGTGAGAAAGTCCTAGAGACATGGGAAGTGAGTGATTCAACCGTGGGGCTTGAATCCATTGTCAGGCACAGGCAAGTGGAGGGACTAGGCCGCAAGAAAGGAACCCCAAGACTAGTGGAGAAACCAGACCAGGCTCAGCTAGCAACCCGGAGGCTGTGGCACTTCCATGGTGACACAGTCGACTTCTGCGCACATCTGCTGAAAAGGTGGCAACATTAGGGCTAAGGGGAGAGACTGCAGGGTAACCCCTAGGAAAAGCCCATATCCACTGGCTCAGAGCTCTGTGTAATGAGGTGCAAGGCAGGACGGGCAAGCGCTGTGTGAGACGACCAGGAAAGAACAGAGAAGGGGTGCCTGTTATGTACCATCATGCTACCCGGGAGTAACTGGATCCCTGCCTCCGAGAACCCAGTGCTCAGCAGGTTGCTGCACTAAGACTGTGAATAAAAGATCTGAAGACTGCAACCGCTCTGTCTGTGAACTTTCTTAACACGGCTACAGCACCAGAAATAAAACTACCAACTTACCCAGGTACCTCAAGTTACCCTAGGGTTCAGCCCTACCCTTAGAGGACTTAAGAACATTGCTAACTCCCAACCTAAAAGAACTGCCGAGCAGCGGCGGACGTATATAGCCGCACAGTGGCATACCTTGTGCCAAGTGGTGTGGAGTGGGGGGGGGGTGGGAGGAGCGGGGGGAGGGTGCTATAGCTGCTGTATCTCCCGCCTGCATTCCTGGGAGCTGGGGAAGCAGAGGTGGGGAGGGGCGGGGTCAGCCAAGGGAAGCATGAAGCGTCCCTCAGTTAACCCCCTCTCCTCTGACACAGGGACATGGGCATGAGGGACCAGCTGCACCATAGTAGGTCCGCCCCTGTAGCCGCAACCTGTGGATGGTGTCATGTAAAAACACAAGTATCCCCAGGTCCAGTTATCCCTGCCTGAAATGAACCCTCCATGCCAGATTCCTATCCCTAAGAGAGAGAGCCACCCACACCGAGCCTTTAATGACATCCCTAGGGTCATGGAGCCGGGTCCTGATCCCTGTAATCCCCGTGATGAAGCCTCAAAGAAGCCCGGTTCCAAGTATCCTAAAGCCCTGGAGGGGCTTGTCGTATAGCTTATAAAATGTCTTGATCATAGGGACACATGGTATACTCTTGTATAAAGTGTTTAGACTTTTTTCAAGTAATATGATAGGAAGATCGATTACCAGTTCCTTAGTCCAGGAATCTAGATAAGTTGTTCTTATTAATGTAGCTGTTCTGTTCTCACTAAATGGGCCGGGGGCTCATGGATTTAAACAGACAGCTAAACCTTTATACTGAGTCCAATGAGAAGACTGTGGTGAAGTCTGTGCTTTTATTGAACGTTGCAGTATATTTTTAAATGGTAAAACTGTAAACAATCAGAATACAGAAGAATCAGTATATAGTAAGCAGAACACACATTATACATAGATATACAATATGCATGAACTAGTAACTAATCTAGACTATAACTGGATGAGCCAGGCTAAAACTAGAGCAGAAAACAACTAAAGAAGGCATGAATACATACCGGCAATGCAATCGCATGGGAACAGTAATACTGAGTGCCTTCTTCCTTCCAGAAATGAAAGTAAAATGGAGGTTGGGCTACCAAATGCATTGTAAGAGGGAGGAGAATTAGACAGAAAGACTGCAAATATAGCATTTGCCGCTAGAGGGAGCAGAACACTACATATGAGATAAGCTCATTAAAAATCTACAGCTACAAATTAATAGCGACATTATACAGAAACAAACATTTGGAGATGGATTTGATGTCAGAGACAGAACACTCCCTGCCTGGCATCACTGGATGTCACTATCCCTGTCTTCTGAGGGTAACAGCAGGACCAGTTCAGATACTGGTCTAAGAAATGTCTTAGGTTCATTTCCCTTAGTCATTCTTAGTTCAACCTTGCGGACATTACCGTCATTGCTCGGAAATGTTGCAGTAACTAGACCAAGTGGCCACTGGTTCCGGTGTACTTGAGAGTCTTTCACGAGGACAAGGTCACCTATGTTCAGATTGGGACAAGCAGATTGCCACTTTGTCCGTGGCTGCAGGGTAGACAGATATTGTTTGCGCCACCTGTCCCAGAAAGTATTTGCAAGACTTTGTACCTGTCTCCATTGGCACTTGTGGAAGTTCTTGGCATCTAATCCTCCTGGAGGGGTACTGGTCAGTCCTGTTTTCTGGGTAAGGAGGGTAGCTAGAGTCAATAACAAGGGCTCCTCAGAGTCGTTAGGAACTAGAACTAAGGGTCTTGCATTGATTTTAGCTGTGGCTTCTGCCATGTAGGTGATTAGGCTTTCGTGGGTAAGCCTCGCTGCTCCTGCTTGAAGAGTGGCGTCGAGAATTCTTAACACGCTACTTGCTGGTATTTGAGCTTTGTTAATAAGACATTGGATTTCTGTAAAGTAGGATTCTCTTTGAATAGTGAGGATTATGTGGTTTCTAGAGAAATCCAAGTCTGAGGCAACGTAGGTATTTTTACAGATATGCCAGCCTTTACATTCTCCTGTATCACAAGTTCTGGGAGTTCTGAAGGAGCGAGCCATGTGGCTCAAGCAGGTAATGGCTCGAACGAGTGACTTCCACCTTGAGAATTTGACGAACCTGTGAGATCCAAGCTGGGTAGCAGAAGTCTTTGTATGAAGTGTAGACACCTGAGGGTTGATTTCAGCATCTGCGTTCTCTCCTACTACTTCAAAGGTGTCCGTAAGGTGTTCTTCAACATATAATAGTTTTGGTTCTGAAAGCCACGTTGTACTTTGTAGCTGACTTGCGTTAACTGTCCTGGTTGCGCGTGCAAGCTTGGTCTTCTCCATAACAAACTCAATGTGGCTCTGACATTTGGAGTCTTTAAGGTAGGTTTTAAGGTAGGCAACAGCAGCAATTGCTTTCACAGAAGCATCCGCGAATATATACAGTTTCCGGCTTCGTATTTCTGTTGACGGTACAGGGGTGTATGGTCTTGGCACGTTCAAGTTGGAGAGGGTAGCTAACGAGTTCTTCCATCCTTCCAACTGGATTCTCTTATTGGGTGGCAGAGGTGCATCCCAGTTAGATGTTTCCCTAGTTAAGTCTCTTGGCAAGGCCTTGCCTTGTACTGTGACAGGAGCTGCGAAACCCAGGGGATCGTACAGACTGTTGATGGTAGACAGAACACCTTTACGAGTAAAAGGCTTTCCTCCTTGGCTGACTTGAAAGGTGAAAGCATCTGATCGTAGATTCCAGAGAAGTCCGAGGCTACGTTGAATTGGTGCGGGGTCTGACCCCAAATCCAGGTCTCTGAGGCTGTTACAAGGTTGAAACAGAGATGGGCATCCTTCTTCCAGCGTACTTGTCAGCATGCTTGACACAGAAGAGGGGGCGTGCATGCGTTCCAGGCATACGCCTCCTATTATGACCCATCCTAGGTCTAGCCTTTGGGCATAGGGAGCATTGTGGTGTCCATTGATATGACGTCTCACTTTATGCACCTGCAGGATATCTCTTCCCAACAGCAGGATTATCTGGGCCTGATGGTCTAGTTCCGGTATGAGGTGAGCTATGCGTTTTAAGTGAGCGTGGTGGGTTGCTACATCTGGCGTAGGAATTTCAGATCTGTTGTCTGGGATCTGGTTGCATTCAATGATCGTGGGTAGTGGTAGGCAGAATTGTCCATCTAAGGACTCGATTTGATAGTCAGTAGCTTTCCTGCCTGCTGTTGTCACAGTACCTGCACACGTCTTTAATGAGTAGGGAGTGCTTGGCCCTTTGATGTTGAATAGGTCAAAGAATGTTGATCTAGCCAGGGATCGATTACTTTGATCATCCAAGATAGCATACAGTTTTATAGCTTTGTCTCTGTGGCCCTTTGGGTATACTCTGACGAGGCATATCTTAGAACAGGACCTACTGTCTATTGTCCCTTTGCAGACTTTTGTACATTGTGAAGTGATCTCTGGCGTAGGTGTAGCAGTGTTCCTTTCCTCCCCGCCATGCTCACTGTCAGCTGATGTGTTTTGTGTATACCATGGAGCTGGGCCAGGGTGTAGAGCTGTGTTATGGTCTGTGGTGCCACACTCTGTACATTTTACACTGACCTTGCAATCTTTGGCAAGATGACCTGTGGACGAGCAGCACTTATAGCAGATACTGTGTTCTTTCAGGAAGCTTCTGCGATCTGGCATAGATTTTCCTCTGAAGGTCTTGCATTCGAGAAGAGGATGAGGCTTCTGATGGAGCGGGCATAGCTTGTCAGGGTCCTGCATCTTTGTCTCCGATTGGGAGTAGTCAGCAGACCTGTGATTGGAATCTGAAGAAGAAACATTAGTCTTGTGTACTGTCACAGATGTTCTGCGTGGATTTGCTGCTGGTAGCGGTGCGGCATATGACATTGTAAAGTCGAAGCTGGGATCATTTCTAATTCTCGCTTGTTGGTGTATAAAGTCTACAAAAACAGAGAAGGGAGGGAATGGAACACTGTGCTTGTATTTGTATGTGGAACCATGTGTGAGCCACTTCTCCTGCAAATTGTAGGGTAACTTTTGGACTATAGGGTTCACACCTCTGGCTGTGTCGAGGAATGCAAGTCCCTGTAGATCATCTTCATATTTGGCAACTTGGACTTCCATTAGCAGGTCACTAAGTTCTGTAAGTTTCTGTAGCTCTTTGTTAGATATTTTAGGGAAGCCATCGATTCTTTTGAACAAAGCGCTTTCTATTACCTCTGCTGAGCCGTAACGCTCATCCAGTCTCTTCCAGATCTCTCTGAGGCCAATCTCAGGGTGGCTTATATTAGCATCTCTGATCCTTATTGCATGTTTGACTGACTCTTCTCCCAGGTACTTCACTAAGAGGTCTATCTCTTCCCTGTGTAGCAACCCCAAGTCTCTAGTGACATTTTGGAAAGAGGCTTTCCAAGCTCTGTAGCTTTCAGCTTGGTCAGTGAATTTCATGAGTCCTTTGGCAACCAGCTCACGTCGCGTCAAGAACTTTGCAAATTCTGTTGTGAAAAGGTTGTCAGCAGAGTATACTAGTGATGGGTGCACCGGTAAGGGTAAGTGGTGTGAGGTGTGTTCGTACCTGTTAGTATCCTGTGGGTGGCGCCAGCCGGTGTCATGTTGCTTCGGTCTGACGTACGATGTGTCAGCAAGGTGGTTTACGTTGGTTACCTGTTGAGGGGGAAGGTAGTCATTAGCAGAGTTGTTTTGTGCAACATTTTCGAGTTTGCGTCTGTCCTGGAGCTGAGGCTCATGATGGCTCCTGCTTTCTTCTCTGGAGGTGTCGTGTTCGCGTTTTGGGTCCAGATCAGGATTGTAGTTTGGATCGGGGAGTTCATTAACGTACTGAGATGTGCGTTGTGGAGGATCTTGCAGTGGAAACTCCAGACTCAGCACACTGTTTCGCCTATGCAGCTCTGGGTTTTGTGCGGCTTCTAGTGACTCTGCTTCTGCGATGGCGGCTGCAGCCTCCCTTTTCGCTACTAGGTTTTCTAAGGCGGCATCTAGGCGTGCCTTCTCTAACTGTGACCTTCTGTCTTGGTCATCCAGGCGTGCCTTCTCTAACTTAAGTTGCATCTCTTGTTCAGCAAAGCTTGCTCGCATTTTGGCGGCTTCGGCATTTGCGCGGGCGATGGCAACCGCACTGCTGATGGATGTTGTCTTTGAGGAGGTAGAAGTAACGGATCTTGTCCTGTGTGATCTGTGGGACATGGTGTTCTGGGGAAATTCTTGGCTGTGCAGAGATTGCTGTAGCTGTACAGTCTCTGTGTAGCCGGTGACTTGTATCCTACTATCTGGATGGCTGCTGCTTCACTGTTTCCCAGTAGGATGGCTGCCGTTTTACTGTTCTGTTCTCACTAAATGGGCCGGGGGCTCATGGATTTAAACAGACAGCTAAACCTTTATACTGAGTCCAATGAGAAGACTGTGGTGAAGTCTGTGCTTTTATTGAACGTTGCAGTATATTTTTAAATGGTAAAACTGTAAACAATCAGAATACAGAAGAATCAGTATATAGTAAGCAGAACACACATTATACATAGATATACAATATGCATGAACTAGTAACTAATCTAGACTATAACTGGATGAGCCAGGCTAAAACTAGAGCAGAAAACAACTAAAGAAGGCATGAATACATACCGGCAATGCAATCGCATGGGAACAGTAATACTGAGTGCCTTCTTCCTTCCAGAAATGAAAGTAAAATGGAGGTTGGGCTACCAAATGCATTGTAAGAGGGAGGAGAATTAGACAGAAAGACTGCAAATATAGCATTTGCCGCTAGAGGGAGCAGAACACTACATATGAGATAAGCTCATTAAAAATCTACAGCTACAAATTAATAGCGACATTATACAGAAACAAACATTTGGAGATGGATTTGATGTCAGAGACAGAACAGTAGCATCTAAATTAAAGTTGCAGTATATGGAAGCAGTCCTCCACACCACTGTACTTTTTGGGTATCGCATCATGTGTACGATATTCTCCAGCAAAAAGAAATCCAGTCCACATTTTATTATCATATCTCAGTTTATTACTGACATGCCGCAGGGTCGTGGGGTACTCGGAACCGGGCTATACGGTCTCCAGGGAGTGAAGACCCGATTCCGTGGCCTTGGGTTCAGCTGAAAAGGGGGATTTTCTGGCTTGGTAGGGAAAGGGGAATGGTGAATAGGAAGATTGTTCGTGACGCCACCCATGGCATGTGTCTATAGGTGGTCCCCGCTGCTGCAGAACCTCCGGGGATGGTGGATAGCAGCTGGGATGGAATGGTTCTCCATGGGCAGAGCAGTTCCCCGGGGCAGTGAAGATAGTTTAACTGTAGGTTGCAGGACGATGGGCTCGAAGCAATAAGCAGACTCACTGTTTGTTGGTCACTCAGTCTTTTACTGGAATAGCTGACTTCAGGCAGTTGTCCGTGGAGTTTTAGCCGAGAGCAACTCAGGGTTCCTTCTCACCCGGCCGGGTCTTTGGCTCCCTTAGTGCGCTCCTGCTGCTGCATCAGCCAAACTGCCAGCCCTGTCTCTTCCTGTGAGTTGCCGGTATGACAGGCAACATGAGTCCTTTCTAAACCTCATCTCGGGTGTCAGTTCCTGAACTCTCCCTGCTACTGTGTCTCTGAGCACTTCCTACTCTGAGTGCTCCTACAAACTGACTTCAATCTTCTTTTCACTATTGTAAATCCGGGCACGGTGAGGCTGAGGAACCTGGAATTCCCCACCTTTTGGTTTTGACTGCCGGGACGTTAGACCCTGCACAGTCTCGGACTCCGGTGTCCGTTGTCTGCACTTTCCTCTGGAGTGAGCATAGTGTTGCCCAGCTCCCCAGGTGTTCCCGCGACTCTCCTCAGACCCTAGCCTTAGGCTTGGCACCGAGTCAGTGATCCTGGGATGAGCTCTAAAGCCTCAGTTTACCAGGTTGTCTTCCTCAGTCCTCCTAGCAACTGAACTGCTGTTTCTAAGATGAGCTTAGCACAGCTCAATCCTTCAGGTATTCTTCTCAGTTCTCTCAGGAACTGAACTAACTGGCTCTGAGAATTTATAGGGGAGCTCACCCTGAACCCGGGCTTGGTCTCCCCCTTCTGACCCTTTTGTTGCTCTCAGTGTGACACCACCACCCGGGTGAAGAGAAGGAAATAGTATGGAATTAAGCGCTAGAAAAGACCCAGGAACTGATTGATAGTAGAATTTACTAGCTCAGCCGTACATCCACTTGAGAAAGACGGTTGTCGAAACGCGTTGTGGCTGAGGGCTCGCTCTCTCCACTTTTTAATAAACCTAGAGGTAAATATTACTATCAATCATTTCCTGGGTCTTTTCTAGCGCTTAATTCCATACTATTTCCTTCTCTTCATCCATTACCTTCCTCCCTTCGGGGTGTGGTATGAGAGCCGCTGAAGGAGAGACCCTGCTGAACATGCATTAGGGCTGCCTCACTTGCACTCGAGCGCTCGGACCCAGTGGTCACGTTCAACACCACTCTGGAGCTTAGATGCACGGATCCAAGTTAAGGCTGTTCAAGGAAAAGCAGATCGTTCACACACCCACCCCGTACCCTGTCCCCTGTTGTGCGGCGCACAACAGTCCCAGATTAGTGTATTCTAGATTAAATCGATGCCCAGTGTGGGATGAGCGTGGCGCAACTTTTTCTTTTTTCTTTCCATACCACCACCCGGGGGCAGTGATTACACAGTGGCACTAAGACCCTGGGGTGCCATATTACACCATATCTTTAGAACAGAAGCACCAAGACAATATGTCCGCTGATGAACATCAAAGGGAAGCAAATTGCTTGTCCCATCAAGGATATCCAAAACAATGTGATTTCTGCCTATTTCCAAGAGTCTAGCCCAAGTCTACTTGAAATATGACCCAAGGACTCTATAGAAATCCAAGTTGCTGGTAAGACCCGAAAAGATTTTGCTGATCTAGAAAGGCATAGTCTCTAGGAGCGAATAGCCGCCTTCCCAGTGATAGATCCAAGTAGCTTTTTTTTAGAGTCACAAAGACAAGCAATTATCTCTGATTTCAGTAAGCCACTTTTACCTGAACAGTCCTCCAAGTCCATCCATGATGGTTTGTTTACTGCTATTATCCAAGTCCATTACACACAGTCTTCAGGCACACGGGACCCGGTTTAAGCGGGGTCCAGATCCTGTTCGTGATTCCAGATGCAACATCCGCAAGGGCAGGGGGATAGTCGGCAGCTGGGCCGGTTTACTTTCCTGGGGAAATCATGCTGGCTGTGACCCGGCTCCGTGGCCCTGGCTGTGCAGTGAAGGGGGGTATTTACAGGGGATTCTCGTGACGCCACCAGTGGTGTTCAGCCAGGGATGGTCGACACTACTAGTTTGGGCCTCTGGGGCGGATGGTGCTGCAGCCAGGATTTTATTACTCCTCACAGGTGGAGCAGGGCCCCAGGGATAGATAAGAAAGTCTACTGGGACAGTGATGGTCAGAGTGCAATAGGCGGCAGGGACGATGCGCAGAATAACAGAAGGACACCAGGGTTGTAGTTCTCAAACTTTACTCACAGTTCGGCAGTCCAGCCCAGCAGGGGTACCGTGTCCTTCGGGCCAGCAGTCCAGTCAACCCCAGGCAATTCAGGTTCACTCCACCGAGACACCCTGTTATAAGCCTCTCCTGGTTGACTCTCCATGCTGGCTACCCTCCTCTCCAGCCCAGCATCCTCATGCACAGTGTCCCGAGCTGGTGGCTGCAGGCCTTGTCGGGCGACGGGCGATCCGTACCCTGATCCTAGACACAGCCACCATTTCGCTGAGTGTCCACGGCTGATGGCTACTGGGCATACAGCTCAGCAGCCTCCGGTTTTCCTAGCTTCACCATAAAATGTGTTGCTAGATTGGGGTCGGTCACCTCTTCCAACCAAGTTCCTTCAGCAGCCACTTTGGAATGGCCAGGGTTTCATGGCAACCTACCCACTGGTCCCACTCCTCCCCTGGCACTAGCCTCCCATAGAACATCTTTCTTTCCCTAGGTGTTCCTCTCTTTAGAATTTCTCCCTCCAACTGAACTCCCAGACTGTCTGTTCTGTCTCCTCCTTTTTCTCTCTGCTTTTCCTAGCTTCTGTTCTCATCTCCTCTGCCTATTCCCTCCTCCTGCCAGGAGATAGGGCTCCTCATATGAGGTCACTTCCACTCACTTCCGCTCACTCAATCCCTGGGTCAGGAAACAGGATGGGTGTTGGGTGCGGGTTTGTGTGTCTCGGGTTTGTGTCCCCTTCTTACCTGCGAGTGGGATACCACAATTATGGCTTAGGTGCAGTACCTCTGTGGCGACCAGACTGCAGGGGCACCACAGCATCCCCTGCTTTGTTCCACTCCATTTATTTTTTGTCTCTCTGCCTTTTTAAACCCCAGTCCATCTTCTAGTCCTCCCCTTGAGTATTCTTCCAGTATTCCAGCTCCTTGTTGCATCTCAAGTTTGTTCCTCCTTCTCTTGCAAATGCTGTGTACTTGTGACTACTCATCAGATGTTCTGCTTCCTACACCTGCTGCCAGTCTTCTGTTTGTCAAAGGATAGGAAAAAACAAGGTGTGTTACAGTCCGCGCTGCCAAGTCTCCACAAATTACCAGGAATCCAATTTGGATAGCAAAAGATCTTCTTTATTTCCTTTCCTACGCGTTTCGATGCCTCTCCTGGCACCTTCCTCAGGGATAGTCTTCTGTTTGTAGCTGCTCATGTTTTTTCCACTGCTTTGGCTCTTGCCTGACATGCCTTTCTGTCACGTAAGCTTGTTGCTTAATAAGCTCTGTGTAGCTTCCTCTTGTAATATACATGCGGTAGAAGTGCATGGAACTGTTCGGGACTTTTGAGTAAAACTGCACTGCATCTGGTTCTGGATTATTTTTCAGAGACTTCCATTCCCAGGCCTTCTGGGTGTTAACCGTGTTATAGACTTTTACTACAGCATCTCTCAGAGTGTACTTTGCCATAATCTTTCCTTCTGCAGCATATCCTAGTGTGACTGGGGCTTAAAGACTAGAGATGAGCAATGCTTGATTCGAAATGTTCGCCAATCTCAAATTCAAGCTGTTTTGGGCGGTGTTCGAGTCATTCAACGAATGCGAACAATTTGCTTAAAATTCGGCAGCTTGAAGTTATGTTCGATAACGGTTCGATCGCCAAAAGCTTAACCCTAATCCTACCCTTAATACTGTTAATGAATGTTAATATCCAGTTTCCGTGTATAGTGTGCGGGGGGTTAGATCAGTGCTGCAGAAATAATGCCGATCTCCATTTTTTTTTCTCCTAAATGCGTATACAGTGGGGTGGTGCAGGCTGTCAGCCATTGACACACACACAGCAAAGTGCATTTTTTGCACACAAGCAAGGGCATGTGTCATTGGCTGTGTATGTCACATGTCCTTGAGCAGCACGGTGGCTCAAGTGGTTAGCACTGTAGCCTTTGCAGCACTGGAGGCTTGAGGTCCTGGGTTCAATTCCCACCAAGGACACTAAAGACAACATCTGCAAGGAGTTTGTATGTTCTCCCCGTGTTTGTGTGGGTTTTCTCCAGGCACTCCGGTTTCCTCCCACATTGTAAAGACATACTGATAGGATAGGATATTTAGATTGTGAGCTCCAAGAGAGACAGCATTTCTCATGTATGTAAAGTGCTATGGAATTAATAGCGCTATATAAATGAATAAATTATTATTATTATTATAAGACCCGGCCATTTTCCCCATCGCCACCATTTCCTCAGTGCTGCAGTTGTGTGTCAGTCAGGCACCGCTACTGCTGCTGTGGGAGCTATAAAGTGTTAGATAGATAGTGAGCGAATCTCAAGTTAGATAGACTTATAGGTTTAGGGAGTAGGGACTAGTTAGAATCTCAGCCCTTTTGAGGGCTACTTCAGACAAGTAGGGAGTAGGGATTAGTTGTAAATATCAGTCCTTTTGAGGGCTACCTCATAGAAGTAGAGACTAGTTATAATTTCAGCCCTTTTTAGGGCTAGGTTAGAGCAGTTCCTATTAGTTTTTGCCAGGCAGGTGTTTGCCAAAGCTGTGCAAGTGTTTTTCACAGCATCAGGCAATCCTTTAGGGCAGGTGGTGTAGCACTGCTGTGAAGAAAGCTACACCACCTGTCTTTAGTAGCCAATTTTTTACTGCAGATAGTCCAGGCAATTTTTTTTGGCTGGTAGCAGTGTCTGGTAATCAGTGGTGTAGCCCAGCTGTAAAGTAAGCTACACCGCCTGTCTATCCAGTAGCCAATTCTTTACTGCAGCTAATTCAGACAATTTTTTTGGGCTAGTAGCAGTGCCTGGTAGTCAGCAGCGTAGCCCAGCTGTAAAGTAAGCTACACCGCCTGTGTATCCAGTAGCCAATGTTTTACTGCAGCTAGTCCAGGCAATTGTTTTGGGCTAGTAGCAGTGTCTGGTAGACAGTGGTGTAGCCCACTTGTGAACCAAGCTACACTGCCTGTCTAGTTCAGACTAATTTTTAACTGCACCTAGTCCAGGTAATAGTTTGGGCCTAGTAGCAGTGTCATTTAGACAGTGGTGCATAGCCCCCTTGTGAAACACACTACACCGCCTGTCTAGTTCAGACTAATTTTTAACTACTCCTAGCCCAGGTAATAGTTTGGGCCTAGTTCTCCTCCACCTCAACTTCAACATCACAAATACACAAGTCCTCAAAGGTGTCACCCCAATCGCACGTGCTTCCTCACAGCTCCCAAGTCTCCAGCCACCCGTCTGAGTATGGGGTAAGACAGATGGTTGAGTATGTTCACTCATACTATAGCCTGGGAGTCAGAGGTCTGCTCCAAAGCTTCTGTGAGTCCAGAAGAGGATATTATCTGCACTGATGTCCAGAAGCTTTGTGAGTCTGATTCAGGCCCAGATGAAGAAGGTTCTAAGCAAGTATAATGTAGACCCTCATTCCCAAACTGTAAGTCCTGTTGGTGGAGACAATGAGGAAGATGCTGATGAGACTGAGATATCTGATTGGAACGACATTTTGACTTTTCGGTCAGGGCAGGAAGAGGTTGGCTCTGAGGACGACGGGTGTGAGATCACACAGGGTGATGAGGAGGTTGGAGATTCCACTTACTGTCAACCCACAGTCAGCCAGTCGATGAGGGGCAGCAGAGGAGGTGGAGGAGGATGCTAGTAATGATGAGGTTAGATTCCGCCTTCCTGGACAGAGAAGGAGTACTGGAAGCACGTCAACAACTGCATCCTCAACCACAACTCTGGTTCTGAGCAGAAGTCGTGGTGGCTCTTCTTCAGGTCACATGGGCTCTAAGCCTGGCCTAGCCTGGGCCTTTTTTGAGATCGCAAAGGATGAGCCAACTCAGGATGACACAGGGGTAGAAAAGTCCATGTGGATCCATGACTTGTTCATCTTGATGAACGTTAGTCAGTCTACATTGTCACTGGACACAGCCGCGTGCGCTTAACTGTCAGCACACCACCAGCAGCGCTGAAGACATGTTCAGAGAGAATGCTGGCTTCAGGGCACGACAAGATCCCCAAGGCGTGAGTTGCGAGCTCACAACATTTTTCCAGATTGGAAGCCTCCAAGGCTCCAGTTCCACAGTCATGGCATTGATGTTCACTTGGAGATACTCCTGTACCATCCTCTCTAGGCGCTGACTATGTGTCAGACTTCTTGTCTCCTCTGGCCTTGCAAAGGATGGTCTAAAAAATTGGTGAAATGATTCCACAAAATTGCTGTTACCACCAGATACGGTATTACTGTTACGGTTTGAGTGATGACTCGACAGTCCCACAGTTGGCAAGTTAGAACTGTAAGATTCACTATGTAACAGCTTCTGCTGATACTCCGGCATGTGTGAATCCCTTTCTATGGTAGGAATTATTTCGCTAAATTTGTTCTTGTACCGGGGATTTAAGAGTGTGGCAACCCAGTAGTTGGCATTACTTCGTATTCTGACCATCCGAGGGTCGTGTTGCAGGTAGTGCAGCAAGAAGGCACTCATGTGTCTTGTGCATCCAGGAGGCCCAAGTCCTTGTTGTGTTGGTGGCGGCGAGGTAAGAATCATGCTTCCTCCCTCTGCCCTCTCCCCCAACTTCGCACAACAGAAATGTGATCAAGGTCCCCCTCAACTGCTGAGTCTTCCATGCCCATCACCAGTTCGTCCTCCATTTGTTTCTCGGCTCCTGCACCTTCCTCAACAGTTTGGCTGCTACCATGCGCCCTCATTAATCCCTCTCCCCCACCCTCTCATTCCTGCCGCCTTGGTTCTGCCGACCGTCTGGACCTTGGATATCTTGTTATCCCTTCCGCATAGGACTCCTCCTGTACTTCCTCCACCTCCTCTTGTCCCACCACCTGACTCCAAATACTGTTTAAAGTGTGCTGCGGCATGTAAATTACTGGAAAAGTCATGCTGATAATGGCATCGTCGCCATTTCAAAACTGTGCAGAAGGGTGCATAGGTCCTTGATCTGAGACCACTCCAGCAGCGTGATTTGCCCCACCTCTGGATCTCGTAGGCCCAGGTTATACGTCATAAAGTATTGCACCAGGGCTCGTCGGTGCTGCCACAGTTGCTGTAACATGTGTAGAGTTGAATTCCATCGTGTCGGCACATCGCATTTAAGCTGGGGAACTGGCAGACTGAACGACTTCTGTAGAGATGCAAGTTGTTGAGATGCAGGATGCGAACGGCGGAAGTGAGCACACCGTGACTGTACCATCTGCAGAAGCCCATCTAGGCCGGGATAGTGGGCTAAAAATTGCTGGACAACCAGGTTCAAGACGTGAGCCATACAAGGTACATGTGTCACATTGCCCTGGTGAAGGGCTGCACCCAGCATTGCAGCATTGTCACACATGACCTTCCCTGGCTGCAGGTTCAGTGGAGACAACCATTGATGAAACTCGGTCTCCACTGCTGACCACAAATCCTAAGCTGTGTGACTCACATTTCCCAGACATTTCAACATAAACACCACCTGATGCCATTGAGCCCTGCTGCCATCATAGTAAGGAGGTGTGCAGGATTCCTTCTGTGCAGTTAGAACACGGATGGCATTACCAGACAGGCTTTGGGTGCAGGTGGAGGACCGAGAGGAGGTTGAGGAGGCAGAAGCAGTGGAGGAACTTCTACATACAGAGGATTTACGCACAACTCGTGGGGATGGCAAGACTTGGACAGCAGCCCCTTCTCCTGTTGTCACCATAGTTACCCAGTGCACAGTCACCAATATGTCCAAGTGTCTGTGGTGAAATGCACCCTGTCACACGCAGAGTTTCTCAAGGAAGCCGTGATGTTGTGTGTAGCACAGGCACAGCTTTCTTGAGAGAAGTAGTAGCAACTGGGCATCTGGTACTGGGGCACTGCGACGGACATAAGGTCTTGAAAATCCTCTGTGTCCACCAGGCAGAAAGGCATTAGCTAACAGCTTGCAGATGGTGAAATTCAACCTCTTAGCTTCGTCATGGCTAGGAGGAAATGGACTTTTACTTGTCCACATCTGAGGGACGGAGGGCTGGCTGCTGTGCTGAGACGGGGTTGAGTAGGGTGTCCTCGGCAAACTGCTGTGAGGAAGGTGCAGGTGGAGATATTATGTTGCCTTCATCCAAAGGTGGTGCTCTCGATGTCTGACAGCGCTCAACACCAGCAGGTGTTTCCACTTCCAAAAGAACTGACGACCTGATAATCACACTGGCTGTTGCGGGTAAAGAGGTGAAAGGTCTGCATCCAAAAGCATGTGTGACTGCTGTCCCCACAATCACAGAGGATGAAGAGGCCATGGATGCACTTGATGGGGCACACGGTGGTTGGCCCGGCCCGCTAGGCCGCATTGTAGCACAGTGAGCTTCCCACTGCGACTTTTGCTTCATATCCAAGTGACGGTTCATGCATGAAGTACTCAAACTATTGATTTTTTGGGCTCTACTTAGATTTTGGTGACAAATCTTAGGGTACTTTTACACGCCGCAAGTGGGGTGAGAAAACTGAGAGGCAATCCGGAGCCCCGTCGCCGTCGCCGTGAAATTGCTACAAAATTGTGTCGTGTATTTGGGGAATCCGGTGGTGTTTTTGAAAGTTGCGCCCGGTTGCGATTTCAGAGCACTGCTCCAAAACCAGAGGCAACCATGAAGGGGAAATTCCCTGTTTTTGGCAAGTGAAGGGATGGAATCAGCGTCGCCTACTGATTTCCCGGAGGCGAGCTGGAGACCACCCCCCTCAGCGATGATTGGTGGTGGCTACTGTGTTTCCATAGGCTGTCCCTTCACAGGGTGACATATTTGAAGAGCTGTCCATTCACACTACACAATTGTAATGGCGTCATGTATTAGCCAGCCTTCCTGTGCAATCATGGCCAATCATGACGCTATTGCGTTGTCTAATCAATGTGTTTGGGGCACGGAATACACAAGTCTGTCACGCCTATGTTCTTGCGGTGCTGAACATGTACGCTCACATTCCTTTGGGGATTGCGGCGTGTGAAGCGGCTTCAGGAGTCAACCGGATGTTTCCGGGACAACACATCGCCTTAGGTTAAGGGCGAAATTGCAGCGTTTAAATGCGCCTTCGGCGTTCGGAGGCAACCATGAAAAAAGTGCACGCGCACGTTAGGTTGCCTCCGATCGCCGCCAAAAGTTGCGGCGTGTAAAGGTACCCTTACAGATAACATGGGGAGACTAAAGGATTGTGGATTTTTGAATGTGCTGCATGAAAGTCACCTCACCAACCATTTTAAGATTGCAACTCTGGGGCAATTGATGCAACTTAAGTGGTGTCTGTGCCCAAAGCACATAATAAATAGTTCATCTCATCTCTAATTTTTATCATTTTTTTTTATCAAAAGCACATGTTTTATATAGTTTGGATTGAAATGAATACTGTAAAACGATAAAACAATGAGGACTTACCCTAATACATGTGCTACAGTACATAAACTATACAATCTAAGAAAGTATTAGTGTTAAAAAAATTACTTATAAACTATAACAGGGGTCCCCAACTCCAGGCCTCGAGGGCCGCCAACAGTGCATGTTTTCAGGATCTCCTTAGTATTACACAGGGCTTGGAATCACTACCTGTGCATTTGATCACATTAACACCTGTGCAATACTAAGGAAATCCTGAAATCCTGCACTGTTGGCGGCCCTCGAGGCCTGGAGTTGGGGACCTCTGACCTATAACAAAAGGATGGTTTGTCCCCAAATATTAGTAATGCATTTGTTAAATAATGTATTCTTGGGAATGATGTAGAGAATATTGAGTACAGTTACAGTTATTTTATTATTATATTATTCAGATCAGTTCCGGTACCATGGATCCCGTTGTGAGTAATGTGCAACTCTATCCATCGTTCTTCCAAACTCTTCCCAATTACTCCACCCAGTGTCTGGCCATTGTACGATTACTGAGACATTATAACTGGACATGGATCGGAGTTATTACATCTGATGATGATGTTGGAGAGAAACAGACCCAAGAATTGAAGGCCATGACTGCAAAACATCAAATCTGTATTGACTATATTATTAGAATATGTGATGATAAGGAAAATATTGCAAATTTAGATAAAAATGCAAGGATCGTTACCAACTCAACATCACAAATCATCGTCATTTGTGGAAAATTTTCTATTTTCATTATGAATTTTATTGAATACAAAAAAGTTTATGAGAAGACTTTCATTGTACCGGCGGGTTGGATTGCTCGGGTTGTTTTACCCAAAGGCAGAAAACCATCATTTCATGGGAGTTTGGTATTCTCGCCTCCTACTGAAAAGATACCGGCTTTGAAAAGATTTCTGGATGATATCAGCTTAATAACCCGTCCAGATGATCCCTTGGTGAAGCTTATCTTAGCATATTGTTTTCGTTGCTCAACCGGGAATCCATTACTTAATGATATCGTTAACTTACCTCTTCATGAATGCAACAGAACAATTAAGTTAGGAGAGCTTAAGAATGTTTTAGTTCACGCTAAGAGTTTTGGTGTTACATATCTAGTATATAAATCCGTCTATGCTTTGGCACATTCGTTACATGAGATGCAAGTACAAAGCACAAAAAATATCAAAGAGAAACACAAAGAAGTTAATATAATCATGCAAAAGGTAAAAAATTATAAGTAAAAACATATGGTTCTGTACCAAAAAATTGTTCATCTCAACTGCTCTGACATGTGACACTGTGTTACGCTAGCGGGTGTGGACCCATTGCGCCATTGACCAGGCTTATCCCAGAGGGGTGCGACTAAGTGTCTACCTTATTTTCACCAAAGCCTCTGATTGGATGGATTGATCTGCCGATAGACACCAGGTTCCCCTCCAGGGCAGTCCCTGGTACTGCAGTAGCTGACCCAAAGGTTAGGGATGCAGCTACGGAGAGCAGGAAGGATACAGCAGGTAGTGGAGGCTGAGAAGATGGATTACATTGAGGAGGCAAACTGGACAGTCAAATACTGGATATAGGCAGGTCAGGTCCTGGTATGTGGACAAGCAAGATGAGTTCAGGAACTAGAGACGGGCAAAACAGGTTCTGGAGACCTGCAGGATAGGTACAGAGCCTGCAGATGGACGAGCAGGATGTGTTCTGGTTAGGAGACAGGTAGAATGGGTTTGGGTACATGGACAGACAGGACAGGTTCAGGAACTCAGACAACGGACTGACAGTAGACTTGAGTACTGAGGGGATCAGATTAACCATGAACTTAATTGCCTATAGAGGAACATGCCTTAAAGAGGGCCAACCAGCAGGGTTCTATAAAGTAAGGCCACTACCTTATAGGCTCTGGGATACTGAGTGCATGCATACCTTTACTTCAATGATTACATGTATGATTGCTGAGATAAATGTTATAGAAGTCCTTAGAATGTGTGCAGCAGGGGGAAGGAGTGTGAAGCATATTAGCATATACATACAGTATAGGAGAAAAAGAGCCGGGTTTGTCCGCGCTAGACCACAGGGAAAAACCGAGGATGCAAGCAAATCTTTATTTACACTCAAGCCAACGCGTTTCATGGCCACCTGGCCACTTCATCAGGGCAGCAATGTTGCCTGCATCCTCAGTTTTTCCCTGTGGTCTAGCGCGGACAAACCCCGGCTCTTTTTTCTCCTATACTGTATGTATCTGCATCCCGGGATCTGCAGCGGCCAAAACTTCTACAGGTGGTTGTGACTCTCACAACCATACCAGGTGAGTGGATTACCTTTGTTAATAACACGCTGGTGTCCCTCATTTACCGCCTTAGTGCGCTCCCCCTCTCTCTAATTTTTTGCAAGCATATTAGCATAAGAGAGGCTGGGTTTCTTTGTATTACTCCTCTGTTTTCTCTAAGCCAAACCCTCCCTCTCTCCCTGTCTCCCTCCCTCCATCTCCCTGCTGACTGTGATCTCACAAACACTTGAAGCCTTCACCCCCTCCAGTCTCTACACATCCTGATTTGTCTCCTCTAACAGACCCGGACAGATCCCTGCTATTGTCAGCACAGATGACAGAACACAGATGGGGATCTGTCTATGGAGCATGCTGGGAATTATAGTGTCTGTGGATGTGCAGACTGTGTGATGGAGCTGGGGAACACTTTCTGAGTGCGTGCGCTGCCCCTTAAAAAGGTAGGGAGCATGCACGCTCGCGCCCTAAGGATGTTGCCAGGAGACCCGCGTGATGTGTAAACACCTGATATATTATAAATGATACAAGAGCTGGAAAAGACAAGAGGCACAAACATGGTCTTATCCCTCTACATATGAGCTTGGGGAAGTCACAACCAACTATAGCAGAATATATCCACGACTGCTGCAGCCACCACGAGGGAGTGTGACCTTGAATGGTAGTAGAACAGGTTTATAAGCCGCGCCATTAGGACGAAGTCATAAACCTTTAATTTGAATAGATGGTGATCTTTATTTGTACTATGTGATTTTTTTCTGAAGAAGGAATGAGTTTAGCTCCGAAAAGCGTAAAAATAAAGATCACCATTGATTCAAACGAAAAGTTTTTGACTTCTTTCCAACGGCTCGGATTATACACCTGTTCTACTACCGGTTCAAGGTTAAATGCTCCTTATATGCAGAGTAGTTTACCTGCAGTGGGCACGGTGCTAGTGGAGTGGGGTCACAGGAGGCAGGGTCGCTGGGTTGGGTGTCACCATGGGCGGAATGGTGGGGCATTGCTGCAGGCCTGAGACTGTGGATGAGGTCTCCTGGCAGGTGCACAGCGAGCACCATTGATCTCATGGCAGTAGAGGTGATGGTTTAAAGGAAAATGTCTGCAGAGGCAGCGCAAGCACAAATTGAAATGTGTGCATGCGCTGTATTTGCATCCATTTTCCTGAAGTTCATCATGTTGGAAGCAGCGCAAGCCCAGATTAAGTTTTTGACTCTCCCGAGTTCTCAATCTGCACGTTCGCTGCATCCACAGCCATTCTCCTTTCATCCATTGCGTCCCCTGCTGGAGATCAAAGGCATTTGCCACAAACCTGTCTGGACACCCAATCCACACAGCCTCAGGCCTGCAACAGCGTCCCACCGTGCCGCCTCAGGCCTGCATCAGTGTCCCCCACTAACACAACCCTGCCTCCTGTGACCTCACTCCACCACCACTGCATCTCCCTCATGTCCAGATTGTAAAATGCACACCATTTTCCCCCATTTCAGGAAAACAAAAGTGCATTTTATAATCTGAAAAATATGGTAAATGCAAAATTTACAGACTCCACACTGCCAAATGTTGACTGCCTTTGCAGTCCTGGAGTGTTGCTGCTCTGCTATTTAATTGAGTTTTTTCCTTAGTCTGCTTGTGCTGCAGCTGCAGGTGGAGGAGAGAGTCATAGCTCAGTTGGAGGTGGAGGGTGTGTCTTAGCATTCAGATCTCCACTTCCCTATCCTTGAAATAGTTCGACTTCCCACCACTAGGGGTTGCTGATTGAGTTTATTCTCATCTAGGACCTGTGTTGTGCAGATTTGCTGCTGGAGCAGTTGCTGTCCCCCTTCATTGGAGTGGTGTCCTTTTCCTGGTCTGTGGGGGGAGATAGGAGCTCTTAGCGGAGGGCAGGTTGAAATGTTAAGGGAAAGAGTGATGGCCTGAACCTCCACACCTTCACAGGTACCTTCAGGAACAGAGCTAATCAGAGACTGCAAGTCCAGGGCCAGACTAGCACCCAGTTGCCCTTGCTTGTTTTCCCTTCCTGCTCCATTCCTTAAGTCTACTCCACGTGACACATTCCGAGAGATCTATTAGAAATAAAATAATGCGCCAACAACATCTAAAGTGTTCTCATTACTGACATTAAAACATACAGACCTTCACCTTTGCTTTCAATTTTGTATATTTTTTTTCTGAGTGGTATTTTACCACTAGTGATGAGTGAGTAGTTTGGTATTCAGGTTCAGATAAGTCTAACCGAATACTTTTTAATATTCGGTTATTCGGCCTGAATAGTGAACATACTGCAAGTAAGTCGGTCGACAGGGTAGGGGGTACACGGATACCGGGACAGGGGGTTACTTCGGTGGGGGATCACTGCTGGTCGGTTTCCGGTTCTGTGCCCTGGACCCTCAATGGCGGGGATGGTGGGGGATGAGGATGGGGAATGATAACATGACGCCACCTGTATTACATGGTAATGGGGTTACCAGTGATGCGACCGGCCACTGCAGTGATGTAAGTGCAGCTTTGGTAGTACAGCTCCCCACAGGTGGAGCTTTACATCAGGGCAGTGGGGTGGATGAGGGGAGTAGTCCACACCTCCGGTGATGATAGTGTGGCCCTCTGGGCGCCGAATGAAATGAGGACACCACTTCAGCTCAAACTGTCCTTTACTTGCACCAGATGGAAAAAGGTACACAGTACAGACTGGGTTAACGGGTATTGTAACCGTGGGTTGTGAAGGTTTCCTCAGAATCTGACAGTGATGCCCTCAATATGGCGCTCGTGATCTTGCTGCACTCTCTCTCTCTTAACCCTCTTGAGCCAAGTCTCTAGTCCACGGGGTCTGTTACCTAAAAGTCTTTCACTTGTCGACATCGTGAACCCAACTGCAGGACTGATGTTTGGTTGCCTTAGGGGTGATTCAGCTCCCTGTGTGTGTCGGGCCCTCAGCTTGCCGGTCTGTAGTTAGGGCTGAACCTTGCATCTAGCTACCTCAGCTCCGGTATGCCGGTGTCGACCTGGGTCCCCAGCTGGCTCCAACCAGGCCCGGGTAAACCCCCTTCCAAAGTCTGGATCGCCGCTCTCCAAAGAGGCTCCCTCCTGATGCAGCTGCAGGGTCCCCTGCATCTGCCTTGCTTGATCTCCTCACACCAACTGTCTGAATGTGCTGTCACTCCCCATCTTCCGCTCTCTAGGCTCCACCCCCTGGGACCTACTGAATATCAGTCTCCTGTATTAAAGGGACTTGTGTATGGGTGTTGGGGTGCAGACTCTGAAGATTATCCACGTCAATGGTTACAGAGTCATCACATCTCTAATTAGCATATAATACCTCCCTGTGGCGCCTTGCCATAGGGGCGCCACACAAGTCAATGAGGAACTCGGATATTTGTCTGGGGATTGTTTTCCACAAATACTATTTGTGTATAAGATTCCCCAGACTAGTATCTGAGTTCCTCATTGACATACAATATGTTCACTATTCAGGACAAATATCTGAATAGTAAAAAATATTCAGTTAGACTTATCTGAACCTGAATACTGACTACTCGCTCATCTCTATTTACCACCATCCCGACCAGGCAAATTCTCATTTTTGCACTTCAGTTTTTTAAACCATGCTTCCAAAAACTGTAATTTTTTACATTTTTCTTTCAAAAAAGTAATTTTAAGATTTTTTTTAATGGGATTCTGGTAGTTTTGATTTAGGCATTTCATTTTACCATATAATACATTGATAAATGGTAAAAAAAACTACAAGTAAGGTAAAATGATACAAATGTAGCACTTTCTCCATTTTTTAGGGGTTGAATGTTTATGGCATTTCAAAGGAAAGAAGAGGCCAGATAGAGCACACTACCATGCCGGGGGCACTACAATGCTCAGGGCACTACCATGCCGGGGGCACTACAATGCTCAGGGCACTACCATGCCGGGGGCACTACAATGCTCAGGGCACTACCATGCTTGGGGCACTACAATGCTCAGGGCACTACCATGCCGGGGGCACTACAATGCTCAGGGCACTACCATGCTTGGGGCACTACCATGGTCGGGTGTTCAGTACTCATAATAAGCAGTTGGATGCTCAAATGGGCTTGACTTCTGGAGAGTTACACAAGTTCCTCATTGACTCATTGAATGTTATGTTCATTCCTCTAGTATCTAAGAAGAATTCGTTTTACAGATCCTCTTGGAAAAGATGTTTATTTTAATGAGAAGGGAGAATTGTCTACAGCCTACACCATCCTGAATTATGCCTGTATTGCGGAAGGAAAATTAATCTGCAACGATGTTGGACAGTTCAATGCATCATTTCCAGGAGACGATCAACCGGTGTTTAATAACGAAAACATAATTTGGAAAAATTTAGATGTAATTAACTTTTAATCTGATATAACTAAGTAATGAATAACCATTATCAGCAATCCAGATATGTCAGTGTTAATACATATATTGTATTCAAAAAAATCTAAATTGCTAACTTTTTTGCACTTTATTTTCCAATCTGCCAAATGTCTCTTTATGTGGTATTAATTCAGAAATGCTTCTTTTTTCCAAAATATTCTAAGACTTGTTTGTCTGTTTTTTACTGTTCGGCCTCATTCACACAGAGCGTCTGTGCTCTGTTTTTTCGCTGAATCGCTGATTGTGGCAGTCGCGGTGGAAAAAAAACGCAACTGCCTCGATTACCGCATAACGGCCGCACTTGCGGTTCACCTGCGGCAAGCCCCATGCACAGTCTATGGGGCTTGCGGCAAGTGTGGTACAGTTGTGATTTCGGCACTTGCGGCACATGCAGCCGCGAAAAAAACTCGCGGTTTTCTCGCGGCTGCATCTGCCGCAAGTGCCGAAACCGCACTTGCTGCACCTGCCGCACACTTACCACAAGCCCCATAGACTTTGCATGGGGCTTGCCGCAGGTGAACCGCAAGTGCGGCCATTATGCGGTAATTGCGGCAGTTGTGTTTTTTTCACCGCATCTGCCGCGATCAGCTGATGTGAAAGCAGCCTAATCTGGAAGAGGAAAGGTGCAAACAGGGTCTTATATGTGATAAGAACAGATCAATAAGTAGTTGGATGCTCACTTGTGATGGTTGTAGAGTCACAATCAACTATCTCAGCATATAACAGGGTCGCTGCAGCCACCATGAGAAGATATAACAATTGAAGGATACCAAGTCTCTGCACCCCCTCCCTCCCTTGCTTGTCTTCCGTGTCTAACTCGCATGGATTAAAGATTTGAAGATTACTCGGATAGCGGTGAGTTGCCGTGTTATTTACCTTATTGTCATTGCGATTTGGACTGTCCTCGTTATTACACGAGCACCGCCGCTGCGAGTCACTCACTCTTTCGGACGTAGTGCATGTGCACCGCCGTTGCGAGTCGCTCACTCTCTCGGATGTAGTGCACGAAGGAACGGATTGACAGTGCCTCGCTATACCTCTTTACTATTGTCATAACAATTGAAGGATGAGCTTGGTGCAAAAACCGCACTGACTGAGATCAATCATTTGCATCAGATAGACCAGGGTCTCACATGCCCCTGCGATTTTTTAAGCCCATAGAAAACCAGATACGGTTTTCTAAGGGTGCCAGTAGTGTCCCCTGAGGTCATGGACTTTTTTGGGAAATTTTTGGTTAACGTATGGTGCTTATATGTACCATGCGTTAACGCATGCATCTCCCATAGGGCCCCATGTTAAAAAAATGCAGGCATTTTTTTACTGCACCCCAAAAACACTGCTAGCAGCGTTTTTGGGATGCTGCACAAAAACACATGCGTTTTTTGAAAAACACACAGACACATGCGTTAACGCATATGCATGTTTGGACTTTGAAAATAAAATGTCCAAAATGTTCCCAAAAAAGGATTTACCATATATACTCGCGTATAAGCAGAGTTTTTCAGCCCAAAATATGGGCTGAAAAGTCCACCCTCGGCTTATACGCGGGTATACTGCCCGCCCACCACCCCCATCAGTATACAGGCCCCCCCATCAAGGTCCAGGACCCCCCCCCCCCTTGCTCGGCAAACCTGTAAAGTAAAATCATTATACTTATCACTGTCCTGTCGCCGCCGTCCCGCCGTTGCCGTCATCGCGATCCCCGGCTTCATCCGTCTTCCGGCTTCATGTGGTCGCAGGCAATGACGTCATTGTCTGCGCCGACCACTGGAAGCCGGAAGACGCTGAATGAAGACGGAGGAGGCGCGGTGTCGGCAGCGGCGGGACGGCGGCGACAGGACAGTGATAAGTATAATGATTTTACTTTACAGGTTTGCCGAGCAAGGGGGGGGGACCCTGGATCTATATGGGAGGGGGGCCTGTATACTTCTGGGGCTGGTGCTGTATATACCCCTGGGGCTGGTGCTGTATATACCCCTGGGGCTGGTGCTGTATATACCCCTGGGGCTGGTGCTGTATATACCTCTGGGGCTGGTGCTGTATATACCCCTGGGGCTGCTGCTGTATATACCCCTGGGGCTTCTGCTGTATATACCCCTGGGGCTGCTGCTGTACATACCACTGAGAAGGCTGCTGTAACACTGCTGGGGCCTGTATGTACCACTGGGGAGGCTGCTGTATACCACACTGCTGGGGGCTGTATACTACCACTGGGGAGGCCTGTATACCATTGGGGGGCCTGTATACCACACTGCTGGGGGCTGTATACCTGTGCTGGGGTCCACCCTCGGCTTATACACGAGTCAATAGGTTTTCCCAGATTTTGGGGGCAAAAGTAGGGGGGTCGGCTTATACACGGGTCGGCTTATACACGAGTATATACGGTAATGCAAAAACGGATGGTATGTGTGACCCTGGCTATAGATATGATGGTGATTTATTTATTACATATTTGAGAGCCAGGACATGCTCCTTCTTCAGATAAAATCACAACCCGTCATACAGCAAAGTGGTGCATGACCGAAAAACCCAGGAACATGTAGCATCAGAAATCCACAACAGAAGACGTCACTGGTGTAAAATGTTAGTAAAGGGTAGGGGGAGAAAGACAAAATTGCAGGGCGTACGAGGACAACAGCGGTTTTGCATGTCTGCACTTCAACATGTCCAACCTTCAGAGGTTGGACCTGTTGAAACATACATGCACGAAACGGCTGTTATGCTGTTTTGAAATAAATTAAGATTTTTATCCTGGATATGTGCCACTGACATCTTCTGTTGTGGATTTCTGTGGTTATCCATTCCTGGGTTTATCGGTCGTGCACCACCATGAGGATTCTTCGTACATGAACTGTAAAAGGATTCTGGTAAGTCTTCTGTAATTCATTTTCTTGCATGTAGTAGTGGCCATATATGTTGATTGCTCTAGTTAGAGATAACAAGACATACTCCCATCTACCAGCGAATCCCATTGAAAGTATTAAGGAGGAACTCAACAAAATTCTTCACGAAGGCAAGGCATCCACTTTGGCTTTATGACAGCTAAAATGTCCGAATATCTACTAGTGGACTCCCCCATAGATTCTATATTCCATGCCCTGCCTAAATGACACAAATGGTGCATACTAGAATAATAAGAAACCAAGTAGTCACTTTGGACATGATTAGTCATAAGATGAAACTCAATAATAACATATTAAACAAGAGAACCTAAGTCAACTGCATACTTAAGAGACTAGTCAAAGTAATACAAATTCAACAGGTGGAGTATGGTGCAAGTGCTTTTGTTTAATTTACCACAAATAAAACAAAAGCACTTGCATCATACTCCACCTGTTGAATTTGACTAGTCTCTTAAGTATGCTGTTGACTGAGGTTCTCTTGTTTAATAAATTGTGCATACTAACCACCTTTTGCTCAATTGTGGCACGCATAGGAACTTTATTAGAATGACTTTCTGCATGGCTGGACAATATCCTCTAAACATTAGAAATTTAAATAATAAGATATATGCAGGATACCAAGTATCTGCTAAGAACCTTACAGAATGTAAAGTTAAACCCTAACTCTTGCTGGGTTACATGTGATGTCATTTTCCTGTACTCTTGAATACCACACAATGCATTGCAATTTCATTTATCCCAACTAGCTTCCTATTCTTCCGATTTTTTGAATTACATATTACAAATCGCCACATTTTTACATACCAATAACTATTTTAGTTTTGATAACCAATTTATCCTTCAGGTTTGTGGTTGTCCAAAAGGGGCCACATTTTCACCCACCATGGCTAATCTTTTCCCATCATAATGGAAAAGAAAATTTATACACACTATTAATAATCCATTTCTTTCATCTATTCAGTGGTATGCAAGATACATAGATGACATAATAATGATTCGGAGTTAGGGGCCAATAGGGGCGAAATTTTCACCCACCTTGACTAATCTTTTCCCATCATAATGGAAAAGAAAATTTATACACACTATTAATAATCCATTTCTTTCATCTATTCAGTGGTATGCAAGATACATAGATGACATAATAATTATTTGGAGTTAGGGGCCAATAGGGGCCAAATTTTCACCCACCTTGGCTAATCTTTTCCCATCATAATGGAAAGGAAAATGTATACACACTATTAATAATCCATTTCTTTCATGTATTCAGTGGTATGCAAGATACATAGATGACATAATAATTATTTGGAGTTAGGTGCCAATAGGGGCCAAATTTTCACCCACCTTGGCTAATCTTTTCCCATATTAATGGAAAAGAAAATGTATACACACTATTAATAATCCATTTCTTTCATGTATTCAGTGGTATGCAAGATACATAGACGACATAATAATTATTTGGAGTTGTGACAATGTAATTTTGGACATATAATCCTTCTATACATATCTATATAGCAATGATATGAAATTAGATTAAATTTTACAACTGTAGTCCACAAAGATTCTGCTCCTTTTCTGGACATCCCTTTATTAGGAACAAAACAAACAGGGGAAATAAAATCCAAATTATTTTGTAAACCTATCATTAGCAATGATCTCCTACACATGGAGAATTGCCATCCAGCACGTCACGTGCAAGTTCCCAGGAGGAGAATGTAAAAGAGCTCGCCACTTATGTTCCTCTGAGCGGGAAAGTTAACACAGAAAATATAACAAATGCACAACTTTTACTTGATTGTGGTTACAAAATACATTCCATCAATCAAGCCTTTAATGTTTCCCATAATAATAATAGTGCTGACTTGCTGAGTTATCACATCCCATATAGTTGCAGAAAACAAAAAGCAATCTCTTCCATGGACAATCTACGCTCCATATAGCGCTGACTATAATCGGAATTCTAATACTCTTAAAAAATTCTTACCAATTCTATATCAAGATGACACATTGAGTAAAATTCTAAATAATGGAATCAAATGGCCCCAAGAAACAAAAGAGTAGCAATCAAATCTCACCAAGCTAATTTGTTATTAATTGTAATGATAAAGTTGCTTGGCTGGGGTATAAAGGGTCTTATAAATGTGGAAAAAGAAAATGTAAGGTCTGCAGATACATACATCAAATGGATAGTTTCACTAACGTTCAAAACAATAATTTATAATTAAAACATTAATTAATTGTGAAAGCATCTAAGGTATTTAATAAGCCATATGCACACTTTACAGCTAATATTATATAGGCTGCACAATGTGCACCCTAAATAAACAATTGGCAGAGAACATAGCTGGGGCTACATAAATCAGCAAAAAAGCCAGCACCACCAGAAAAAACTTGCAATAAAAAATTGTGCAAATGCACATATCACCTCCAACTATGTAATGTAAAAATTGAGATATTTGGAAGAAAAATGTATACATTTTTTACAGTATGGAAGTAATATGTATTTACACAATCTATTTTGCAACATGTTCTTGGCAGTGCTGGCTTCTTTTGTTTTTCCCTTGGATGGTTTAGTTGCTGACCACCACTTTGCCGTGCACGTCAGATTTTGCCTGTTTCCATCTGAATTGACAGTAACGTTCTTGGTAACTATTCACAAACGGTCATTACACCCTGCCCTCAGGCTTAGTTTATTTTAGCTTCATTCACCTAGACCTAACCTGCTTTCTTCCATGAGTACTGATCAGGTGCAGTGAAGGTTAAATGGGAAAAGCCCAAACATTTGTGGTGTTCGCTGCAGGTGTGGGGGCCTGAGTTACCTATTATTCACTTGCACTGACCTGGCACCTTGGAATCAGGTCTGAGATGGATAAGGTGAGTGTTAGCTTTATATGGTCCACTTTATATTCATGATTGGGGTCACATGACACAATAAAAATTAAAAAATTTGCATCACACAATAAGAATTAAAAAATTTTAAATTATAGAGAAGGACCTATCTGAGAATGCCTTGACGTTGGCAGGGTGGCTCAAAAGATTATTTAATATTTTGCCAGATGTCTCAATTTTTTACATTATAGAAGTAATATGTATATTTACACAATTTATTGTGCAATATTTTTTCTGGCTGTGCTAGCTTCTTTTGTTTTTCCCATAGCTGGGGCTACATCTGTACCTGAGATAACACGCAATCTCTTTCAGGCCTTTCAGGAGGTCTGTGCAACAATATGAACTCTCCACTTTTTCCTTTCAAATTGATTTTATTCCTGTGAGACACCTGAAGGGTTAATAATCTTCTTGATTGAGGTTTTGAGCAGTTTGAGGGGTGCAGTTTTACAATGGTGTCACTTTTGGGTATTTCCTGTTATATGGGCCTCTCAAAGTCACTTCAACTGTGATGTTGTCCCTAAAAAAAGGGTTTTGTAGCCTTTTGTCATGCTGGACGCGGGGCGCGTTCAGCGACCGTGCGTGACAGTAAGTTTGGACCTAAGTTGTCCGTCGCACAACGGGAAACAACAGACAGGGAGACGCCAGAGGAATAAATACAGTGATGGGCCCTGCTAATAGGGAATAGGGGAGAGGTGACCTCCTGCTCTCACCTGCGGCTGTGCCGTGATCTCCCCGATCTTTTTTTAAAGCCTAATACTATGACTTCATTGATTTGCTTTGTACATTTTGTACATTTTTCTGATAATGTGTTTCAGATTCCGGTCTCTACTTGCTCAGAACTATGTCCCCCAGGTTACAGGAGGATTTTAAAGCCGGGAATACATAAATGTTGCTTTGAATGTTTAGAATGTGCAGAGGGGGAAATATCCAACCAAACAGGTAAAGAATCTTAACATGTTTCTATCTTGTATTTTTGACAATATTGGGGCTTACCTGCTATATTTTTTAAGCGGATTGACTTAAAAAAACGCAGTTCATTTACATAAATTTTAAGAACTCAGCCCGATTAAACATGATGACTGATCAGCAAGATGTTTGCTATAAGCAGGCTGTAAAGATCATGGTCGCAGGGATTGCAACTGCAGCCAGTCCTGGAGGTAAAGGTGGCTTGCCGACCCCAGCTCCTACTTTAGGTGCATGGGCTTCCGAGTATGCACATTCATCCCTGCATCGCTACACATGTTGCCGGCCTATCAGAGGTTGGCAGCCGACGTTAGTGTGCAGTAGTGGTGTATGGCAGTGATGTCATGTGCCATGCCATGCACACCAATACTGGCTGCTGACTCCTGACACCAGAGCGGGGAACATATATTTTAGGATAGGCTCAGGATTGGGACATATGTATCAGGCCAAGGATGCAGGTACATACATATCAGGATGGAGGACAAAATATACAAGGATAAAGGACATACAATTTATACCAGGATAGTTCCAGGATAATGGAGTTTATAACAGGAAGAGTGAAAGTATATACCAGGATGGAAAATAGTACATACTAGGTTAAGGGACATGTATACCACAATAGAGGACATGTATCCCTAATAGTGGAGAGGGAGGGAACACATATGTATTTATAGGATTTATTAAGCTACAAGGGCCCATTCATTTGACCAACATGCAGAAGCGTGGTCATGGGGGGCTACGATCCAAATCTTACATTGGGCCCTAATGAACTTTAGTTACACCATTCACAAACTAAAGGAGGCTGAAATGCAATTTTGTGGAAATTAAAAATATGTAAACCTAGATACATATTCCAGAGCAAATTAAGCAAAATAACCAAAGGCACAAACATCAAATCATCCTACAAAGTAAGAATTAAAAAAATGTTCACATCTACACAGTTGGGATATAATGAAATCATGTTTTTATTGATATAATTAAAAAAGAATAATGTACACATGCAAAAGCAGCAGCTCCAGCTATGCCTCTCCAGTAGAGATGAGCGGTGTTCGATTCGAAATGTTCGCCAATCTCAAATTCGAGCTGTTTTGGGCGGTGTTCAAGTCATTCGACGAATGCAAACAATTAGCTTCAAATTCGGACGTTCGAGGTTATGTTCGATAACGCTTCAGTCACTAAAAGTGTAAATGTTTTTTCACTGTAATACTGTTATTGAATGTTAATATCCTTTTCCAGTGTATAGTGTGCAGGGGGATAAGCGGGGTTTAGATCAGTGCTGCTGAAATAATACCAATCTCCATTTTTTTCGTCCTAACTTCATATACAGTGGGGCGGTGCAGGCTGTCAGCCAATCACACACACACAGCAAAGTGCATTTTTTGCACACAAGCAAGAGCATGTGTCATTGGCTGTGAATGTCACATGTCCTTACCCTATAAGACCCGGCCATTTTCCCCATTGTCACCATTTCCTCAGTGCTGCAGTTGTGTGTCAGTCAGGCACCGCTACTGCTGCTGTGGGTGCTATAAAGTGTTAGTTAGATACAGTGCTTTTTTTGTAAAAGAATATTTGCCAGTACTGAGGGGAGGAGCAAGGGGGTGCTGTAAGGTGCCGGCAACTTGAGGAGCAGGGGGAGGAGGGGTGCTGTCAGGCACTGGCAACTTGAGGAGCGGGGTGAGGGGATGCGCTGTCAGGTGCCGGCGACTTGAGAAGCGGGGAGGGGGGTGCTATGAGGCACCAGCGGCTTGAGAAGCAGGGATGGGGGGTGCTGTCAGGCGCCAGCGCCAGCGACTTGGGAGCGAGGGGAGGGATGCTGTCAAGCGCCGGCAGCTTGAGGAGCGGGGGGGGGGATTGTGGAGCTATCAGGAGCCTGCTGCCATAATTAAGAAGCGGAGGGGAGGTACTGTCTTTCAGCCAGGAGATCCTGTGAGCAGCATGCAGTGGACGGCAATCCCCATATAGCTCCGCCCCCCTCTGCATGTTTTCCGGTACGCCGTACCACCACGTACCGCCACAAAAAAAGCACTGGTTAGATAGATAGTGAGCGAATCTCAAGATAGATAGACAAATAGGTTTAGGGAGTAGGGACTAGTTAGAATCTCAGCCCTTTTGAGGGCTACTTCAGACAAGTAGGGAGTAGGGATTAGTTGTAAATATCAGCCCTTTTCAGGGTTACTTCATAGAAGTAGGGACTAGTTATAATGTCAGCCCTTTTAAGGGCTAGGTTAGAGCAGTTCCTATTAGCTTTCACCAGGCATGTGTGTGCCAGTGCTGTGGAAGTGTTTTTCACAGCATCTGGCCAAATCTAGCTCAGGCAATCCTTTAGGGCAGGTAGTGTAGCACTGCTGTGAAGCAAGCTACACCACCTGTCTTCAGTAGCCAATTTTTTACTGCAGCTAGTCCAGGCAATCTTTTTGGGCTAGTAGCAGTGTCTGGTAATCAGTGGTGTAGGCCAGCTGTAAAGTAAACTACACCGCCTGTGTATCCAGTAGCCAATTTTTTAACTTCAGCTAGTCCAGGCAATTTTTTTGGGCTAGTAGCAGTGTCGGTTAGACAGTGGTGTGTAGCCCACTTGTGAACTAAGCTACACTGCCTGTCTAGTTCAGACTAATTATTAACTAAACCTAGCCCAGGTAATAGTTTGGGCCTAGTAGCAGTGTCATTTAGACAGTGGTGTAGTCCACTTGGGAAACACGCTACAGTGCCTGTCTAGTTCAGACTAATGTTTAACTGCACCTAGCCAAATTAATAGTGTGGGGCTAGTAGCCGTGTCATTTAGATAGTTGTGTAGCTCACTTGTGAAACAAGCTACACCGCCTGTCTAGTTCAGATTAATTGTTAACTGCTCCTAGCCCAGGTAATAGTTCGGGCCTAGTGGCACTATTTGGCCACTCAGTTGTGCTCGATTTCCATCCTAATTTTTTTTTCCCAACAACTGCAAAGTTGCCAATTTGGTCACATACAAAATGAGTGGCAAAAGGCCTGCTGCTGGTGGAAAGGGGAATCGGCGTGGTGGAAAGGGCAAAAAAGTTTGTGTCCGTGGGGTAGGTGGTAAAGCAACAGTAACATCTGCTGAAGAAAGACCATCTTCCAGCCAAAGTAAGATGTCTACTGCTTTCCATGGACAATCTGATATGATCCCTTTCTTACGGACACGACCATCGATACCTATCGTAGATGAGGTGCAAAAAGAGCAGGTGCTTCAATGGATCTCAAGTGCTCCATCAGTGGCCTCTCCTCCACCTCAACTTCAAGATCCCAAACCCTCCAGTCCTCTGAGGTGTCACCCAAATCACATACGCTTCCTCCCAGTTCCCAAGTTTCCATCCGCCCTACTGAGTCTGGGATAACAGAGATGGTTAAGTCTGCAGAGTTGTTCAGTCACACTATAGCCTCGGAATCAGAGGTCTGCTCCAAAGCTGCAGTGAGTCCAGACGAGGAAATGATCTGCACTGATGCCTAGAAGCTTTGTGAGGCTGGGGTCACACATAGAAGTCCGTTTTTGGAAGTCATTGGGGTGCTTTTTGAGCCTCCTGCACCTCTGAACGTTTTTGGACTTAGTCATTTTTTCATTTTTTTTCATTAAAAACGCATATGCGTTAACGCATTGGTTAACGCAGGTGCCTATATGTGCCATGCGTTAACGCATGCGTTTCCCATAGGGCCCCATGTTAAAAAAACGCATGCGTTTTTTAACTGATGCCAAAAACGTTGTAAGCAACGTTTTTGGCTCAAAAACGGACAGAGCAATGTTTTGAGGTCCAGAAAAAAACGGACAAGGTGTTTATTGCATCCAATCCGTTTTTCTGTCAGTTTTTGGACTTAAAAAAAAAAAAAAAGACAAAAATGAAGCCAAAAACGGACCAAGGGCTTATGTGTGACCCCAGCCTGAGTCGGATCCAGGCCCAGATGAAGAAGGTTCTGAGCATAATGTAGACCCTCATTCACAAACTGTAACTCCTCTTGGTGGAGACAATGAGGAAGATGCTGATGAGACTCAGATACCTGATTGGAACGACAACTTAACTTTTTGGTCAGGGCAG